>LOJH01007029.1:713-18991 GCA_001685095.1 Ellobius talpinus | reverse complement strand
ACAGTTTCTTTATTAACCAATGTTATTCACAGCATACAGAGGGGAATCCCACATTAGTGTCACATTAATAAGTAGATAGTCAACAGCAAAATCTTGCTTGCTCTTTTTTAAAACACAATTTGATTCACTATATACCATGATGCCCCTCTCTCAAGGAAGGTAGACACCCTTTTATGTCAGTTACTCAAAGCTTTCCCAAAATTCAGGGTGAAGGACATAGCTCTCAAACCAAACTGAGTGTATTTTCTTTTGTGCAAGATGGCACAAGTGTTCAGGTGCATAGCTCACTGGAAGATATTTTGATTCTCACCAATGATGTGCTTTTATTCATTTTGGCCCTTAATTCCTAAATAAATTCATAATCTAATTTTTCAAGCTATAGAAGAATACATCCTCAGTGATAAACATGAGTACAGCCACCAGATGGTAGAGAAGAAAGCAGTGAAGAATACCAGAGGAGGACAGGCCTTTAAAATGTTCCAGTCCTTGAAATAAAGTTACATTACGAAGTAATTTTTTCTATTCATCAGACAATTTTTCAAAATTCCACATGTGTAAGAACTGCCAATGATGTTTGGATTCAGACATGCAATACCCTACTATGTCTGCAAATGTAAACTTAAGGAGTTTAACTGCCCAAGGGCTTAGAGGATGCCTCAGTGTAGAATTCCACCAGTTGGATTTTATTTTTATAGTACTCAGTGATTGCTGAGTGACTATTTGACAGTTTGCTCAGACACTTTTGAATATTTAATTGATTGAATTTCATTACCCCTGAAGTACTGTCACTTATTTTAAGATTGGAACACTATTTTTTGCACTCCGCTTGGAAGTGAGAGGAACTAACAGAAGAAGTGGAGTGAGGAAGTAAGGAATTGTCTCCAGAACTGGTTTTAACTAGGTGAAAACAAAGATGGGAAACCTTGAGAATTTGGAAAAACCTCTATTTTCCAATGATAAATCCTTAACTAAGCTATACTCTGAAATATAATAAAGATGACAGTTTATGAATATACACAACTATAATAAGTTTGTTGTAGGACAGCTTCCCAGAGAATAAAATCTAGAAATGGAAGTCAGACCAACATTTGTGTAGAAAGATTAACATGAATCAAAAACTGTAACTGAATTGTAGCATCAGGTCAATAATGTGTTATTGCACAAAGACATTGTATCAATGTTACAGAACACAGCTCATTTAAGAGTCCCCTATGAGAAAATACTGGATCTAGGTTCCAGCATGTAGGTGATGTTAGGGGTCCCCCAGTCAGGGAATAGATTAGATCTGTGGTCCAGTACTCAGCTACACAAATGAGCTCCTCTAAAAAGCAATACACTTCCATATTAATCTCCTTGGTTTCTTTGTTGTCTGGTTCTTATCATGACAAAAGCTGTAGTCATTTGATAAAAGGGAACCTCAACTGAGAAAATACCCCACTAGTTCGGCCTGTGAGAGAACGTGTGGAATGTTTTCTTGATTAATGATGAATTCAGGTTCACCCATTCATGGAGAACAGTGCCACCCCTGGGTAGGAGGTTTTGAGTAGAATAAGGAAGAAGGCTAAGCAAGCCATAGGGAGCAAGTCAGTAAGGGGCATTCCTCCATGGTGTCTGCTTCAGTTCTGGCCTCAAGCTCCTGCTCTGACTTCCTTAACTGATCTGAAATTTGAAAGTGGAAATGAACTCTTTTCTACCAATGTTGCTGTTGTTCATGGTGTTTTTAAAATTGCAATATAATAATACTTAACTAAACCAGTTTCCTTTTAATCATTTTATTTTGATCATAAATTAATAGTTTCCTAACTACATGGAGGCAGAAATTTTTTCTGTGCTCAAGAGATCATCAGAGAACTGCTTGTACTTTAAGGAGTATGGTGGTTTGAATAAGAATGGCCTTTGTAGACTCATATATTTGAATGCTTTGTCACAGGGAGTGGCACTACTAAAGGATGAGGAGGTGTAAACTTGTTGTAGGAAGTGTGTCACTAAGGGTGAGTTTAGCGATTTCAAAAGCCAAGCCAGTCACAGGGGCCCTCTCTTTCTGCTGACTTTGGATCTGGTTATAGAACTCTCAGCTACTTCTCCAACACCATGTCTGACTGCCTGACACCATAATTCCCACCATGATGATAATAGACTAAACCTCTGAAATAGTAAGCAAGCCCAATTAATCATTTCTTTTATAAGAATTGTCATGGTCATGGTATCTTTTCACAGCAAAAGAACACTGACTATGACAAGTAACCACTTATCTTTTCTGTCATGACCAACCAATTGAAAGATAAACTGTGTGTTTTTATATTTAGGAGAGAGATAAAAAGAAAAAAAGAGAAAGTTAATCACAGGGATATCTCAAAGACAAGCCTCCCTTAATTTCTTTATTGCTAATATTGCATAAAAGTGCTCAACTCACCTGTGACTGAAATAGCACAACTTCAACAGAGAAGAGGGTTATGTACTTCTTCTGTCTCTACAGATCCACTTACTGACTTCAACTTGTGCCCTGAGGACAGAGTAATTCTATTCATATTCAGAAATTCTGAAATATTGAAAAACAATCATTTTTTTAATGGATGCCAGGAAGAGTATCTGTGAACAAAGCTCATCACCCATTTTCTCTGCTTTCCTTGGGGCTAAAACTTTATGTTCTTGAAGCCAATTAGATTAATGATTATCTGCACAGTGGTCATATTTTCAAATTTCAAACTAGTAATGAGAAACCAATGGTTGCCTCATTTTGGAGACTCATTCACAGTTACATTTGATGGCATATGGTGACACAACTAACAAGTTAGTAATCACAAGTTCTGTGTATTTAAAAGGCATGGCATATATTGCATTTATTTTAATAGTAATAAATATAGCTTGGGCTACTTTCTTTGCATAAAAAATATCTGCTATGACTGTAGGACTTTTCTTAGGTTAATATACTTTTTCAGACCCAAAGAATGTTACTATGGTTATAGCATTAAATGAAAGTCCTTAACAATAAAATGCAGTTTTGTTCTCTCTTTCCTTTCATGTTCTAAATCATTCCTGAATATATTTACACTGACTGAACATTGAGAGAGATGTCAAATCAGGCTTCAACTCCCTTAATGTCTTCATCTGAGTTTACATCAACGAAAAGGAGATCCAGCTTTTCATGGGAGTATAGTTAAACCAGAATTATGCCTAGAGTTTAGATTCTACTAGTCCAAAAACCAAAAGAACATCTGTCCTGGCCTCCACTTCCAGATCACTAAGACAGAATGCAGGCTCTAGTACCAAGAAACTCCTCAGCTCTCTCTATCCACAGTCTAAATCTTTGGCTCTTTCCTTTGATCCTGAAATATTCCAGAAGTTAATTGCCCCAGCACATAGAAGTCCAGTCACAATGAAAAAGATTAGCTTTTCCCTTAAAGCTTTTAAATCCTCACCATGGGAAGTGTGGTCTGCTTATTCAGGACCATTGGAGGGTGGATTCTTATTCTATCTATCATTTCAGATAAAACATTTTGATACCTGGGGCATATTTTGTGAGATCAATGTACACTCAACTAATGATGAATTTAGGGGTCTCAGCTGTTGCATCTGTATAAGTGACAACACTAACAAAACTTTTCAAAATTAGCTTGTGAATATTCCATGGGGCAGGTAAATAAAAAATACATGACTTAATAAGTAGTAGCAATCTGAAGTTTTACATTTTTTTGTTAAAAATGCTTTTTACAATGTTTTCTTGTGAGGGTCTATAAACTCTCTCCTGACTCCCCCCAAAAAACATTTTACTCAGTCCAAGAACTTTCTATGCTTTGAGAAAAAAGGCTACTTTCTCCCCAGGTCCATCTATTTATTGTTCTCACTTCTTGCTGGTAAAAAATCCTTTTGGGTACAAGAGTAAGAGATCTTATAGGCAGGCCTAAGGATGCTTATCCATGGGTTCTGTGTTTAAACCTATTATTTAAAACTGTCTTGGTTTGGGGTACCCTACTCAGGATATTTTTTCTAGTTCCATCATTTTCATGCAAATTTCAACATGTCATTGTTTTTTACTGCTGAGTAGTATTCCATTGTGTACATGTACCACATTTTCTTCATCCATTCCTTGATTAAATGGCATTTAGGTTCTTCCCAGGCTCTGACTATTATGAATAATGCTGCTATGAGCACAGCTGAGCTAATGTCTTTGTGGTATGTGTGTGCATCCTTTGGATATATGCCCAAGAGTGGTATTACTGGGTCTTGAGGTAGATTGATTTCCAATTTTTGGAGAAACTGCCACAGGAGTGTTCCCCTTACTCCACATCGTCTCCAGCCTAAACTGTCATTAGTGTTTTTAATTTCAACCATTCTGACTGGTATAAGATGGTATTTTAGAGTCATTTTGATTTGCATTTACCTGATGGCTAAGGGTGTTGAGCAATTCCTTAAGTGTCTTTCAGCCATTTGAGATTCTTCTGTTGAGATTTCTCTGTTTAGATTTGTAACCCTTTTTAAAATTGGATTATTTGGCATTTTGATGTCTAGGTTCTTGAGTTCTTTATATATTTTGGAGATCAGTCCTTGTTCAATGTGGGTTTGGTAAAGATAGAATACCCACAGAAATGACCTGAGCTTGTCAGAGCTCACTGATTCAAGACTGACAGTGGAGGAATCTGCATAGGAGCAAATTAGGCCTTCTGAATGTAGGTGACAGTTGTGTGGCTGGGGCATTCTGTGGGGCCACTGGCAATGGGACCAGGATGGTGTAGGAGGTCCTACTGTTTGTGTGTTGCTTTCATTGGTTAATTAATAAAGAAACTGCTTGGCCTGATAAGGCAGAACTTAGGTAGGCAGAGAATACAGAATTGAATTCTGGGAGGAAGGAAGTAGGGGGAGAGAGAGCCAGCATGGAGCTGCCAGGTCAGACATGCTGAATCTTGCCCAGTAAGCCACGACCTCGTGGTGACATACAGATTATTAGAAATGGGCTGAATCAAGATGTGAGAGTTANAATTAATAAAGAAACTGCTTGGCCTGATAAGGCAGAACTTAGGTAGGCAGAGAATACAGAATTGAATTCTGGGAGGAAGGAAGTAGGGGGAGAGAGAGCCAGCATGGAGCTGCCAGGTCAGACATGCTGAATCTTGCCCAGTAAGCCACGACCTCGTGGTGACATACAGATTATTAGAAATGGGCTGAATCAAGATGTGAGAGTTAAAAATAAGAGGCTAGAACTAATGGGCCAGGCAGAGTTTAAGTGAATACAGTTTCTGTGTGATTATTTCAGGTGTAAGCTAGTGGGGCGGCTGGGATGACAAGCAGCCTGCTCGTCCCTACAACACCAGGACTTATTCCTTGTACTGGCTTTTGGGAGCCCATTCTCTTTTGATACCTTGCTCAACTTAGATATGGGGGGTCTTGGTCCTGCCTTAAAGTGATATGCCAGACTGTGTTGGCTCTCTGTGGGAACCTCTCTGAGGAGTGAGTGGAGGTGGGTAGGGGGAAGGTGGAGTGAGTAGGAAGAGGGCAGGGAGTGAAAACCAGGATTGATATTTAAAATGAGAAAAGATTAAAATAAAAAACAAAAATACCTTTCTATGGTATTCCTTACAGAAAGGAGATTTCCAGTGATAGATAAATATTTTAGTCCTCTACAGAGAGCTCAAAATTCCCTGCCTGAAAGATTTCCTTGGCATCCAAAACTGATGCATGTGGTTCCTATGTTTCCAGTGTCTCCCCCCTGAGAGTATGTTCATCGACTTTAAAACAAAGAATCTGCAAACTGCTACACCCATTCTACCAGATAGCCCTGAAGAAAACACAATGAAACCACTTGCAGACCACAATATTTTAAGCAACACATTTAAAACCTATTGCCAAAGCCAGGTCCGAGAACTATGAGGCGGCACTGCATGACCATGCCCACCCTCCTACTAAGCAACAGCCATTTCTGGTTCTCTTTGCTTTATCAGAATTAGGGTCTGCTGATTGTGCCACCCCATGTTTTTGCCACATTTCAGACCACCATATTACTGCTCCATCATTGCCTTTCACTGAAAACATACCAAACATGATTTAATGTGTTCTGGGAGCCCAGCAGTCTATAGTTCGTTGGGTTTTTAGCATTCAGAATTCAGATGTGAGCTGGGTCTTACCTAGGTAAGCAGCATCTCTACTAGGGCACCATCCCTAGACCTTCATACTAGATCACTCTTACTCAGGTTAAGACACAGAACACTAACCAAAAAAGATAAAATTAAAATATTTTATTCTCTCTAATCACTTCTTTCAAAATTCCACATCTAGGGGTTTATTTCACTCTCCAATGCACTTCAATGTTTAAAATGTTTATTGGCTATAAACTTTAAAGTGCTCTATAAATCATTCATCTGGTCAGTAAATACACAATTCTAAATCAGGCAACGTTCAAGCTCTGTGCATTCCAATCCTACACATGGAATCACAAATATTCAGATTTTACCATTGGCAGAGTTGGTATGCCTTTGGTATTCTGATCTAGTGAGGCTCCTCCAATTGGAAAGAGTGCTTCAGGTTTGACATGATTGGCATAGCTTCTGATAAGGTACCTTACAAGAAGTATTAATTTTCTAAATGACTTTGATTTCCAAGTTCAACACATCTGTGCCAATTAGATGGGAATGATTGCATATATGCTGAAACAAATACCTTGAATTGATTTTTTTCCAATTGCAGAATAACTACAAAGGCCAATTTCAACTGACTTTAAAATGTATTTCTATTAATAAAAGGGGGATATGAAAAGCAGTAACTATGTATTTATTTTAAACTCTTTAGTTAACCATAAAGCAATAATAATGCTTAATGCAAGTATCTTTTATCTTGAAAAGTATTTCAGAATGTTAAAAAACCAAAGAGATAAGTAGTTCTGAGACCTTAGTGCTGGCATTACACCAAGAGGTTTTAAAATTAAATATTTTTTATATTGTCTTAAAGATTAAAGAATTTCTTTGTATTTTATCAAGGAATAATACTATAAAATGATTACATCTTCCACAATTTGAGTTAGATCACTAAGAAAATCTTAATAGTGCCTTTTTAAAATGCTCAATATGTTTTCCAAAGGATTCCTTTAATGAATTTGAAGATTATTCAAAACCTAGATTTTTATCTAATTTTGACAACTGTAAGCAAAAGCACAGAGAAGCTGGACAGATGTATATTGCAATTTTAGAAAGAAAATTGTCACTTCTTGCTTGGGCAAAGGTGAGTGTATTACCTGGCATTTGTCTCAGAAAATAGTACTTTCATCAAAAAAGAAGGGAGAGGAGTCTTGTAATTGCTGAGCTTAGAGTCCACGGTGCCATGCATGCCTGACCCTCATGAGGTTAATGTACTTCATCTTATGAAGCTGGCATCTTTATTGCTAATAAATAAATCAGTCCACATGGAAATGCCAGAAGAAGGAGGCACCCAGCCCTGGAAACTCACTGCTCTTTTAGTGCGAGCCTGTCAGATGGGTTGAGCTGTGGGGAGATGATGAGCCAAGCAGCTGTGCCAGTGCCTCCTATGCATTTAACCCACAGCTCAAAATGCAGGGCGGTGGGAAAAGTGAGCAATAAACAGTATCTAGCTGGTGCCAGGACACATGCAAACCTCGTCTCCCTCGGTTATCAGGATTGTGCCGTCAAGGTGAGATTAAGTAAAGAAATATTTCATATGTCACCCGAAGGAAAGGTTCTACATGAAACTTTTGAGGGCTGCAGTCTTGGCAAGGTATGTACATGCAGCATCTATAACGAGAGTCAAGAAGCAGGTTTTCTCATTAGATGTACTTGAACAAATTTTAAAAACTCATTCCAAAGATAAAGTGATCACTTGAATTTGCTACTTAACATTTAGGGCTATCTCCAGCACAGATTCCCTATACTACTCCCGGAATTTGGCAGTTATCGTCCCCTGAATTCTTTGCCAGAAGCAATTTAAAGGACAGTAGCTAGTTTGGGTCTGGTTGTTACCATTTTAGAAATAAAAATAGTTCACATTGTTCCTCAGAAAACTGGATCTATATAAACACTAAGGAGTATAAAGAAAATAAAATGTAAAAATAAGCAAGCCTAAGGTAGTATCAAGTAGCTGAAATCTTAACAATGAGGATCCAACCAATTAAAGAATTTGCATATGCCATATATGTTTTATGCTGAATTTTAAGAATTTTTAGAATAAGCGTTTCCAATAATTTATCACACTGAAACTGAACCAACAGGAATTTCCCAAGCACGTTCCAATGCGAGTTTTGTATATTTTCATCTCTCCCACTTGAGTGCAGCATATTGATTGTAAAATAAGTGTCAGAAGATTGATTGATTGATTTATTGATTGATAATTAAAATGAAATTATAAGACATTCAAGAGTTTAACCTTTGAAGTGATCATATATCTAAGATTACATGTGATAACACATTTAAAATGCTCCAAAGAATACTGGTAAATATCAGAGATAAATTTGATGTGTAAAAGGAAGACTTTAGACAAGTTAAATTTAGCAGTGATTATTTGGGCAAAGATCTAGTCATAAATTAAGCAGTATCTTGAACTGGTAGATCTCCATGTGTCAACATAAGTAGGCAATAGTTATAAGCAGCAAAGAAGAAAATTGACATGTTGAAGCAGCTTAAGTGATTAAAATCAATCATGTTTTTCCTTTAAGCATGGTTTTATGAAGCATTTTGCTTATATGGAAATGGTGTGGTCAGTAGTCCAAGATAGTAGAAAAAGGAATTGGGTTTTGTTTGATATCAGTTTTAAGAACATATACTCCAAGGTTGATGTTTGTTTACTTAAAAAGTGAGGTGACAAGTGGATATGTGTGGAGGCAACTTCAGATCAATTTTATTTAACAGAACAATAACGGAGAAAGACATTTGTCACGTTATAGGGAAGTGGAGATAAATATAGATACAGATATAAAAATAATATTTTTGGGGGATTAGTGTCTTAGCCTTTTACTTCCTACCTATTCTATGGACAAAGTTGCTCTTCCTCAAGAGATATGGACTGATCACAGAGCTTTGCTTATAATCTGAGAATGCAGAAATTCATACATGAGGACAAATACTGAAACAAGAGAATAATAAGAATGAGGAGCACAAAAGACAATAAGGTCTCTAGCAAAGCAATCATCACTGTCATCATTATCTTAGATTATTTTCATAGAAAATATCTCAATTTAGTTTTATAGGAACAAATGGTTAGGAAAGACACTTTTGAATGCTTAGATTTGTCAGAACTAAAACAATTTTTTAAAAATAATTTTTTTAAAATTAAAAATTTACCATATTTTCCATAACAAAATACAATGGTAATTAAACAATAATCAAATTATTAGACAGAGTGAGAATGCTAAAATGGCCTCATGGGTTTATGTCCAGCAAATACTTCATAACAAGTACTGGACTGAGACGAAAGGATTGAGTGTTTTTATTTCTCACAGACTCAACATGGAAAGATCATATTAATAGAATTTAGATTCCTATAGCCCTCACTAATCAAAGTTGATAAGTAAAACATCCCCAAACAAAAGGAGATTGAAATTAATCATATGCAGAAAAATCATGTAGATGAAAGATGACCAAAGGATACAGGCAATGAAAGACAATAGCTAAATTGGTTTTTTTTGGGGGGATTAGTGCATAATTTCCATGACTTTCTGTAATGGCTTAAACATACATCTGTAATTTTGTAGTGAGTATTTATGCAAAGAGTCATTTCCATTACTGATGATTATAAAATAAAAAATAACAGTCAAATCCATGTCTATTGAACATTTTCTATGACCTACAGTATCAAATACTCAGTCAATATTTGATTTTTTTATGCAAAAATAAACAAGTGCTTTCATTTTACTAGTGTGTAAATTTACTTTTATGCTTAATACATGGTGAAATTATCATGTACATCAAAGGTTAGTTTAAAAATTATGATTTATTAACAATAATTATTTAATTCATACACTTATTTATATATCTACTCACTAAGGATTCAATAATTTGCATGCAAGAAGGGTTGTAGGTGGAAAATATTTGAGAGTCTGGTACACGCTTCTTTGGAAGACATAATCCTTCCTGACATTATCAATACTGGGAGTACTGCCCAGAGAATGAGATTCAATATTAATTATTATTAGTTATTGCGTATTGACTGTGTACTTTTGATTACTCAAAACACAGAAGACAAGGTCTCTGGCCTAAGGGTGTACAGGAAGATTAAATTAGTTATGACAGGATGGTTCATTTATGCATAGACAAGAGAATTTGGAATGTGTTCCCCCTGCTATTTCTCTAGCTGCTTCACAGTGTTGGGGCTCAACCAGACTATCAATTCTTAAAAAGATCACTCTGAAAAAGGTACAATCTTTGTTGGTATCATTTTCTCTCTCTCACTATGTCAGGTTTTATTGCATTCTATCTCTTTACATATAGACAGCCTTAACGTTCTGTTATTTCAGAATGCTGCATTTTTATGACCAATGAGTTAAACATAAAACAAAGAATCAAGCAAGTTTGAGAATATTCTTTGTTCCTACATTTCCAGAAATAATATGCTCAGTGGCTTACGTGTGTTATCATATTTAATAATAGAGTAATTTGTAAGAGTAAAACTAGACAAACAGTTTTAAGGGTGTGGGAAGGATGAAATCATGACACGTTAGAAGGGAAAAAAATCTTCTGCTAGCAGGCATAGCTACCTATTAAAAGTCATTACTTTTCATTTATCCAAGATGCTAAGAGCTGTCTCCAAAAAGCATAAATAGTCTTTTTTATTTTCTTGCCCATAAAAGAACAAATTCAAAGATTTTGTTCAGACACAGTAAGGTCTAAGAATTTGTGTAATTTAAAATGAGAAACAAAAAGAAACATTAAAAAGTGAAATCAGAAGAGTCCCCCAAAACTCTAAAGCAGATTCAGCTAAAAGGCACAACCATTGAGGGCATCCCTGTCCCTGAAACCTCCAATGCCCCACCCTTAGGTAAAGAGCTACAGGTAATAAATGAGCACTGAGAGAGAAAAAATTTGTTTTCTCTAGAAGTGTTCTCCATGAAAGGTTCTCAGGCACTAAACATGCATTCATATGAGCAACCTTAAATGAACTCAAGAGAGAGGGAGAGTATGGAGAGAGGCAGAGAGAGAGAGAGAGAGAGCACTATTTAACAAAAGGTCTTGATTTGGGAGGGAGGAGGAAGAAATGAGAGGAGTTAGAGGTTGAGAGGGAGGCAGGCATGGAAATTAAGTAATAGAGTATTCATGTACAAAATTCTCAAGAAAATTAAAAAGAATCATATAAGAATAATTTAAAATTTTAAACTTTAAAATAATTTAAAATTTCCACCCTTTGTCAACTTGGCACCAAATCATGTGTACTTATGTAACCTTTCATTTCCAAATAAAAATAATAAAGATCATAATGTCACCTATTATATAACTATTCCACTTATACATACATGGCAATGTGTTTTGAGAAGTGTTTAATCTTTTAGCATTCTGTAACTTAAACATAATTAGATTGAACAATATTTTACTACTACTATTATCTTGGCCATTGTTGTATTATGTGATGAATAAATACAGAAAATAATACACATATATCTGTACATATGCATACATCCATAATCTTAGCAAAACAGGATAAACACTTATGGCAATAACAACTAAGGATTCTATAGTGAGTCACATGCCTTAGATGATATTTATAAGCACCTTCTATTTCTCATTCTGAATTACCTCACCCTCAGCTAGGAGTTCAGCAGGACTTCGTTCTGTACCTGAATCTTCACCTTTATCCTAGAAGGACCAGTCTGTCTGTAATATGCTTTTGTAATTGTTGCTGACATTAATTACAGGGAATGGTAACACTAAGAGATGCCCCAAAGATCTTCTGCCTTCCAGACATATTCCTCCTTACTTCCCCAGAGAAGAAACGGTCAAATTTCTTTCCAGTAGTCTGTGAGCTATCATTTGTTATGGCTCCTAGCAGAATCTGTTTTCTCTACAAAGAAGACTTTCAAGCATGCATAAGGCTGCGTGAACAGGGGAGAGAAATTTTACTAATTTGAGTCACTCCAGCTTATGGTTACTGATAACATTCCCATTTCCAGGCCTTGATTCCTGAACATAGGAATATTGAGTATGCAAGAAATAGTCCCATATAGTGGATGCTGATTCAGGATTCACATACCCAGTGAGAGAAACTTCCCTCAGCCTTTCAGGAGATTTCTATCCACGATGCTCTGCAACTGTGTCTTTAAAAGCTCATCCCACTATTCTAAGCCAGTTGTTTCAGGATGATGGAAAGATGACAACATGAGCCTGAAACCAATGCTACATTTATTTCTCTATGAAGTGACCTCCTTCTTCAGAAGCAATGCTATATTGAACACCACAGCAATGGAAAAAGTATTTTGTGTGTATCTGGTTCATGGTTTTGGCAGAAGTATTATATCCAGGGAAGGCAAAGCCATTACCAGAGTAAGTTTTCCTGCAGCAAGGACATATCTTTTTATGAGAGAAGCATCCAATGTTGTTAGTATGCTACCTGGTCACTTGGTCAGGCCATATTAAACATCTTAGTATTTGTCTCTGCTGTTGGTAAAATTAATTAATTCAACATTGATAAATGGAAGTTTATGCTCTTAGGCCCATGTGTTAACTCCATGTCTGCTACCATGGCCACTTTTTTCATAGGTCTGTTGGACAATGATAAGGATAATACACAAAGACACTGAATATTATTCACAGAGCATCCCATACTCTCTATTATTGAATTCCTTCTCTAATGAGGTGAATACACACATGAGATAAAATTATCTCTATATTAAGCTGGGGAATAGTGGTGCACACCTTAAATCCCAGCACTCAGGAGGCAAAGGCAGGTGGATCTCTGTGAGTTTGAGGCAAACATGGTCTACAATGAAATGGACCTAAGAAACAAGCGGGTGTAGCTATCCTAATATCTAACAAAATAGACTTCAAAGTAAAATCATTCAGAAGAGATGGAAAAGGACGCTTTATACTCACCACAGGAAAAATCCATCAAGATGAAGTCTAAATCCTGAACATCTATGCCCCAAATACAAGATCATCCACATATGTAAAAGAAACATTACTCAAGCTTAAATTTCACATCAAACCTCACACACTAATAGTTGGAGACTTCAACATTCTACTCTTGCCAATGGACAGGTCAACCAGACAGAAATTTAACTAAGAAATAAAAGAACTAACAGATGTCATGACTCAAATGGATTTAATAGACAACTACAGAACATTTCAACAAAACACAAAAGAATATACCTTCTTCTCAGCACCTCATGGAATATTCTCTAAAATTAACTACATACTTAGTAACAAAGTGAACCTCAATAGATACAAAATAAATGCAATTACCTCCTGTATCTTATGGGATCACTATAGTTTAAAGTTAGAATTTAACAACACTAATTGCAAAAAACCTACAAAGTCATGAAAACTGAACAGTGCTCACTTGAATCACCCCTGGGTAAAGGAAGAAATAAAGAAAGAAATGTAAAGACTTCCTAGAATTCAATGAAAATGAAGGCATAATGTACCCAAACCTATAGGACACTATGAAAGTAGTGATAAGAGAAAAGTTCATAGCACTAAGAGCCTACATAAAGTGGAAAAATCTCACACTAGTGAAGTTTCCAAGTAAACTTCTCTGATCTCTCCTTTAACTTGAGAGTCCTTCCTGCTCAAAATTCATGAAAGGTCTTTAACATTTCTCTTTGGCATAGATATAGTTCATTGTAGGGCAATTGTTCAGAACACATGAGACCCTGGGTTCATTTTCCCAGCATCAACAAAAAGAAAAAAAATGTCTTTTATATGACAACAAAAGAGCTAAAGTTGAATGTTATTCACAACAAAAACCAACAGTATATTTCTAACCCCATTGTTACTCTATATCCTTTGGGAACAGGATTTGTTCTCTCTCATTTAATTTCTTCCCAAGAGTTTACTACACAAAAGTATTAATATTCATCAATCTATTCAAGAGGATAAATATGTAAACAAAGATACTTTTAAAACACATTTTCAGTTAATTTAATTTGTCATTTCCATTAAAATCACAATTACATAGAAATAGCTCAAATGAGAACAATGCTATGTATAAAAATCATTTGAAATTACTACTTATACATGAAAGTAATAATTTACATTGAATTTCCACAGCTGTATACATACGCATTACTCAAATTCTGTATTTAACAATTTCATTTACACAAACTTTCCTCATATTTTTTATAATTATCACAATGGCGGGCTTATTTGGACTCACACACTCCTAGACATAAATAAAAAATTATTTGATATGACCTTGATATATTGCTTTAGCATCTCAGCACACCTTTGTATCCATAGTGTATAAAAAATAATCTTCATTGGTATAAAAGGACATTGTCAAGGGCAGGGTGTTATTGAATCTCAGAGTCAGGCCCTTAAATCTAAATTACTTAGAAGTCTGCATCTGGAGGGGTTTTCTTCTTTTTAAGTTGGATGAAACACAGAGTTTAGTCTCGTGGACATTTGCTTTCCAATTTGTTTGAAGAGTTTACGTATTTGGTAACAGGAAAATAGTGAATAGTGGACCGACATTCATTCAATTGATTAAAATGTAGCTGTTGAAATAGAGCAAAAATTGACCAATGGCTATTAAAAAATACTGGCAGTATAACACCTGATAGTTAAGAACCCTAACATCACTTATCATTTGATTCAGAATGAGAGCAAAATAAACACTCCTCTTAACTTCTTCAGTCTGTCCTTTCATTTAACCTTCTAAGGATTCTTGCTTTCATGCTGAATTCCAGAGCTCTGGGAAGTATGACTGATAAGCTCATCAGGTGTATTAAAGTGCAAATGCTGCATATTACTCTAATGGAATTGCCAAGTTTCATTAATGATGGGAGGGTATCATTTGCAATCCATCAGCTATTCATTGATCAAAATAGCAAGAATCTTTAATCTTATAAACATCATTTAGATAAGTTATAGTCTTCCTCTATTTTTATAATTATTTTAGAACCCTCTTAAAATCAGTTATCTTTCCATTTTTAGAGAAGTTAATTTCTGTTATGTCATTGTAACTGTGACATAATTAAGTTAATCTAATAGTCTTATTTTGGATGATTTATTTACTAGAAAGTGGTTTTTGGCCTCTTGAACCTTGGTGGCCCAGATGATGATGTCATGGCTGGAACTCAGATGGATTTACATCATTCATTACATGTGTACATCAAAGAATAAGAATGAACTACTTTGACAATATCAACATGGACAGAGACACATGTTGGGTATGAGGTGAATGTCCCTTTGTAAGCTTCTGTTGATTGCTAAAAATGTCTAAACCACGGGAATGATTGACCAAATCTGCCTTCTTGTTTCTCATAATTTATAGACATATTAGCCTAAAAAATCTTTGCATGTCAATGTCCATTTTTACTATTAGGAAGTAAAAGAATTTGAAGAATGAAATGAAGTATTGAGAAAGCACAGTAAAGTTATTTTTATATCAGCATCCCTATCTTAGCAGTGTTTAATATTTAAAGATTATTCCTACTATTCACCAATTTCTTTTAGAAATAAAATTGCATATTGTCTCAGTCTCACTATGAAAAACATTAATAATCTTAGAATTTATGTTAACAGTATCTTCTATTTACACCCTTGGGCAGGATTATCATACATCCAAGGCACATTATTTATTTTATTTCAGGTAAATTTGCCTTGTAATTTTCACACATGTTTAATTAGACTTCTGTAATATTCCAATAAAAGTGCACAAACAAAACTTACACAATATCCTCTATAAAATTATATAGAAAATAATCCCATATAAAACGCATTCTCGGATCAAGAAATACAGCTAACAGCTACCCTGAAGAACCCGTGGGAAGAAGGTGAGGGGAGCAGGAGTAGGGGGTAACTGGGATAGGTATGTGAAATGAGAAATGATTGTTTTAAAAGAAAAAAAGAAGAAAAAGAACTACTATCTTGAATCTTAACTGTGGATTTTTCTCTCTTTTATAGAACACAGTGTACATCTATTGGTTGCCTTCTCATATATCCCTCACATTCTTTAATCAAAGCACATTGTTTCCCAAAGCAATAGCTGTTCATTTTACCAATGAACTATAACACTAAATATTCAGTTTGCTTGTCCTCTGGGGCTAATACGCGTAGTCATAACATGATAAAACACGCCTTTCCCTTGAGCACTCACCAGGACTGGGCTCACTGGGTCAAACAGCAGTCATATGTTTAACTGGGTAGACACTGAAAATAGTTTCCCAATTCATGATAAGTACTGATAGGAAAATGCCATCTCATCAACAATGTTGCCAACACTTGACGTTTTCTGCATTTTTCATCTCATCCTTTCTGGTGGGCGCATGGGAGCACTCTACTGTGATTTACTTTGCATTTCTATAATGACTAAATTAAGCAACTTTCTATTTCCTATGCTGCTTGGTAGTCTATGAGTTTGAACAAATTCAAATCTCTACCAAACTGGTCATTTACATTTGGGATGACACTTTTATTTTGAGACTAAGACTCTATGTACAGGAACAAAACGACTAATCAAAATGACTTCTATAATCTCTCCAATCCCATCATTCCTATCTTGAAACTTTTGCAAGAAGGGTACTAGGCTTGGATAATACAAATTGGGTGGATATAAAAGTGATGTTTAGTGAAACTGAGAAAATAACATGTTGACATTGATGGGATCTCTACTGTCAGAAATACCTTTAACATTAAAAATTCCAATCCAATAGATTTTTAAAAGAAGGAACACTAATTATGTCATAATATAGAATGTCTAAAGCAAAGGCAAGAAGTTGATACTAGTATTCTACACATTTTGTGCTCCATATTGAAGAACTCTCATGCACTGTCTCCGTACAGATATCACTACCAAGGACTGTCCTTAAAGAAACTCAACTTTAGTCTGCATAAGGCACTGAGAAAGCAAGGACACTACAAGAAAACACCATACTTTGTTTGTCTTATCCTTTTTTTAAATTGATAGATGTCTGTTTGTTTACTAATGAGAGAGGAAAAGAAAGAATGTGGATTTGAGTGGAAGCGGTTTGCATTTGGGAAGAGTTAGAGGAGGAGAAATAGTAATAAGAATTGTTATTTTTTTGTACAAAAATATATATTTTCAATAAAAAAACACAAAGCACCTCGGCAAAGACCACAACAGTTAATGTTTAACTAGTGGGGTTCCTGGAAAAAAGAAAAGAAACTTTCCTTGGCCACCTTAGTTTAGTTTGTTCCCTTGTAATATAGAAGGTTTTAGAAGTCTTGTTGAGATGTCAGCAGTGTTATTTATCCCTTCCCTGCCCTCTGCTCCCCACCTCAGTTTAATCTCAGCAAATAGAGCCTAGAAGACTATATGGAGCAGAGTGTGCTTATGCTTAATATATGTATGAATGTATTTCAGGCATGGGATAAACTTGGAAGAATTACATTTGTTAGGCAAAATATATTTGCTCTCATAAGTTAACAAGTAAGCCCAAATCACGTGGATTAAGAGATGAACTAAGAAAGAATGAGTCATTGTTGGAGTAAGTAATTTATAAAGTTCATGAGAAAGAATTGGGGGCTGGGGAGAGAGTTCTGTTGGCAAAGTACCCGCTAATAACAATAATTACTTGATTTGGAATTTCCAGTACCAATATGAAAAGCCAGAAGTGATATCACAGGGGGAAAGGAAATAATAAAGACTGGAACATCCCCAGGGCTTGCTGGACAGATGGTCTACCTGATTAGTAATCTCTGTAGTTGGAAAGAAATTCTGTCTTAAAGCATACTGTGGAGAATGAACCCAACGTCAACCTCTGGCTCCTAAGGCATGTGCACTCACACGCATTCACACAAAGACTTAACACACATAGGACACACACCTCTCTAACACACACACATACACACACACACCTGTTAAACCAAAACATACGGGATACTTTCCAAAGAGAACTGAGGGCTGAAGGACCTGTATGAGAAGCATGCGAGTAGTTTGGAAAGAGAAGTCATTGTGGTGATGATGGTTCCACAGAATCATCCCTGGAGGCCTCCTGCACTCAGCTAGAACCTAAGCAGACCTCATGATAATGTTATCACTAGGTACTCCTGAACCTTTCTCATCCCAGAATCTATGTTTAATATAAACAGGCAGGGCAAATGTAACACCTTTTTTACCTTTTTCTACTTTTTGTTCTTGTTGGTTTGGTTTGGGCTCTTTGGTTTTTGGAG
>LOJH01007028.1:21148-31571 GCA_001685095.1 Ellobius talpinus | reverse complement strand
CCCCTCCACCCTGCAGTGCCCCAGGGTCAGCCTTTCCCGCCTTCTCCTCTAAGTCCATCCTTTAAATTCAGTTTCTATGACCTTTTGAAAAACACCTGAGCTAATTCCATATGCTGATATCTACCCGTGGATTATGAGTACCAGTTTATGAATATATTCCCTCTCCTCTCCAAAACGCAATCATGTACATATGCACACAAACACACTTGCACGCATTAACACGCAGACCCCACCTCACCAGGCCCAGATCATATCACTGCAATCCCTACATGCTTGTATCTTGGAGCTGACTGGTAAGATGAACTTTGAACTTGAGCTGAGAATTCCAGCTATGCTGCCCCCTGGCTGGGTGGTCCTGAGCAAGTAAATTGTTCTCCTGACTTCAGCTCAGAGGCCACCCAGAAAGGCAGCTACCTGAATGTGCAGTAGGGCTGTCCACAGAAGGTAGCCTGACATCACAGGTCACTGCCAGAGGAGGCTGGGACCCAGACAGGGAGGGACTGATGGGGGCCAGGGAGAGCAGTGGCAGCATCGCTCAGAGGGCAGTTGGAGTTTGGAAAGGGTTATTTGGAGGGTTCTGGAGCGCCTGGAATCTACAGAGTGAGACCCCGTCTTTAGACAGTATTGGATGCCTAGCATGGAAACAGGCCTTCCTGATGTCATCCTTGTCTCTAAGATACTGCTCTTGTTTCTGTTGACTCGGTGTTGGAAGAGTTGTTCATTGCTTCTGTTAAACAACGCAACCTGTTGAAAATGAAAGAAGTATAAGAAAAAAATATCAATTTCACTATGGAGAGATAACTGCTCAGTGGTGGTGGCAGGTGATTCGTGATCTCACTACGTAGCCCTAGCTGGCTTAGAGCTCACTATGGAGGCCAGACTGGCCTCAAACTCACAGAGATCCATCTGCCTCTGCGCCCAGACTGAGAGTTCTGTCCTCAGTTTGTTAGCACATTTACTATGTTGATGTATTCCCTTCTAGTCATTTCTCCTTGTTTAGAGCTGGGGGCGGCGTCTCACTAAAGTTTCCCAGGCTGCTTTCAGACTCAGTTATCCTGGTGTACTCACTGTGGCCACGAGAAACCTTCAGAGTCTAAGGCTGGATCTTCAGTGCTAAGGTCAAAGTTCACTTATCCCTGGTGACAGCAGACTCATGGAATGCCCGTGTGCCAGTCATCACACTATGTGATCTGTTTTTGGTTATTCATAACACAAGACCACAAACTGGGTGACTTAAAAAATAATATTTTTATTGTATGGGTATTCATGTTTTACCAACATGTATGTCTGTGTGAGGGCATAAGGGCCCCTAGGACTGGAGTTATAGATGGTTGTGAGCTGCCAGGTGGGTGCTGGGAATTGAACCCCGGTCCTTTGGAGGAGCAGTCAATGCCCTTAACTGCTGAGCCATCTCTCCAGCATTTAGGAGACAGTGAGAAAGCTTCTGTGGTTCAGAGTCACTATCGTTGCAATGAAACACCATTACCCAAATCAAGTTGAGGAGGAAAGGGTTTATTTGGGTTACACTTCCACAACACAGTCCATCACTGAAGGAGGTTGGGGCAGGAACTCAAACAGGGCAGCAATCTGGAATCAGGAGCTGATGAAGAGGCCATGGAAGAATGCTGCTTACTGGCTTGCTCAGGCAGCCCAGGGATGGCTCCACTCACAATGCCCTCCCACAACAATCGCTAAGAAAATGCTCTACAGTCAGACCTTATGGAGTAGTTTTTCTCAGTTGAGGTTGGGGCCTTCTAGATTATTCTAGCTTGTGTCAAGTTGACATAAAACTAGCCAGTACAGTCTCTTACAAAACCATGAAGGCTCAATGATGAGGGTCTTCCCAGGCGTCATTATCCTAACCATTCCAAAGGCCCCCAACTCTAAGTATCACAGATTAAGTTACCGGGTTAAGTTCCCAGCTTGGCAATGCTTCACAGTGAGCAGTAGTCATGCACAGATTTAGAAGGAACAGACTAAGTTTGAATAATAGTCTAGAGAGAACCCCTGGAGTGCCAGGGTGAGAGGTGGCTACAGGTCTAGGGAGATGGGGGAAGAACAAAATTTACCTCGGCTGTGCCTCTGCCCTGAAAAGCATACTCTGAGAAAGACAGTCATTCTTAGGTTGCTTTCGAGGCCCCTGAAGGCCCGGGACACAATCTGTGTCTAAGTGTGAAATTCCTTGGGCCCAGCGCTCAGTTGTAGTGTGTATTTGCTCTGGGCGCAGTATTTGCTGAAGGAGTTCGCCCCTGGTCTCATACACACTTGGGTCAGTTTGTTTTAAACTGAAGTTTCAAGAGACAGCGGTGTCATTAGGAACCAAGTGAAATAGCAAGAGCCAGGGCTGTGCTAGGGCAGGACACAGCTCGGCTCTGCCTGGAAATGAGAGGCCTCGACATCTAGGCAGAACTTGGGGAAAGAGAGAAACAAAACAGTGATAAAGTCGTAAGGGAAGCCCAGACAGGACAAAACATCCCTCACTATTTGCTGTCCCTGGGCTGTTTGATCTGTCTGCAGGTGCTGTCTATGCCTATGTAGGAATGACTTTAAAAGTACGAACTTTCCCCACTTTATAGCAAGTGGCATTCCCCCGTGTTGCTAAACCTCCTCCATATTTGTATCCAAAACTATTCGATTGTCCACATACAATGCCACATAATAGTCTTCTTTTGACATAGAATAAATTCTAAGAGAAGGATTTAGTGGCTTAATTAATCAATTAAGAACAAGATCTTGTTATACAATGCAAGCCGGACTTGAATTCCAAATCCTCCTGCCTCAGCTTCCTGAATTCCGGGGTTACGGGTGTGTGCTACCGCATCCAAACCCCAGTCTGTTTAAGACGTTAGAAGTGACATTGTTTATGATGGCCTTAAAACATCAACTCTGCACCGACTGCACCACCATTGGGTGTTTTTGGTTCATCGTTTGCTTTGTGCTCTCCGTGTGTTTAGCTGTGTGTGCACGTGGGTGCCAAGTGCTGAGCAGGGCTGATCATACTTTCATGCACATGGGCATAGCTCCTTGCGACTGCTGAGCTGGGCTCTGGGAAGATTCCCATGGGCCGTGAGACATTGTAGGGTGCTGCTGATTACATGGATAAGATCTGTCTCCCATGGGTTTTCTTCTCGTCTCTGATTCTACATTGTCAAACACCAGACTTGAGTTTTGTATTTAATGCGCCAAGACTCTGAGTTTCCCCCCCTTAGCTATCCTCTTGCTGTGATCTCAGCACTTCATTCGGATATGAAGCAAAAATAAGAAATAAAGATAGTAAGAACATTTATGGGATAGAGTAGAACCTTCTCGCTTTCTTCCAGACCTTCGCACTTCTCAGCTAAGTGGTGGGAGTCATGACGTTTTTATCTAAGTTGTTCTATTTACCAATAAAGACTCAGGAGTCAGATGCTAGGGTGAAAATCTGCTAGATCAGAGAAGCTGAGAAGCAACTAGCCGATCCTCCTTTTCAGGCAGAGAACCAGCAACAGAGCGTCTCTCTGTCCGTCCCAAACCAGAAAGGACTGTGACTCTCTAAGTCCCTTCCAACCTTTTCCTGTGCAGCTGTCATCTTTGGTCCTCCTTACTCTCTATGGCTAATTATTGTCAACTAGTCGCTGGCTCCATCCCCTGATCCAAGGTTAATTTTATTCACAGTCTCAGAGTCTCACAGTGTGATTAGATAACCCAGAACAGAGTCAGGCAGTGAACAGTACATTTCCCCTCTTCCTGGACGAGGACTGGTGAGTGGAGGCTGGGTAGGGAGGGGGCTGCTCCCTTTTCTTCCTCTCTGGCACCTATGAGCTTGGGAAGGCCGTTGGTGGGCTCTAGAGCACTGTTGCCAACATAGTCATGGGTGAAATGGCAATAGTTGACCCGTGGGTGTGGCATAGGAAAGGACTGAGCCTGTGTTGCCCAAAAAGGCTGCCTCCTATCTTCTGCATGAAGCTTGCTTTCTCGGGAAGGTAAATTGGGTAAACTGTGTGCTTTGTTTAGCACCCAGCACTAAAGCCAGCAATGGATTTTTTGAACCGTATTGATCTTAAATTCAGGATGTACTGTTCATCTACCATGAAACATTCTCCATCATTTATTCCTTGTTCTATGATAGACTTCAGGCCTTCCTACGTGCATGGCCTCACGATGGTCCTCACAACCATCTTGGGAAGTGAACACAGAGGATGCAAAGACTGCAAGTTGTGGGGATCACAAACCACAGAGTGGCGAAACTGGGATCTTACCCAAGTCTGCGTCAGGCAGGATGCACTTGTCTTCATTGTACAGTAAAGGGAGGTGGGCGAGCCTAGGCATCAGCTATCCTTAAGTGACCTGCCCAAGACCACATAGCACACATGCAGCAGAGACTGATCTTGGACGTCAGGTGCTCTCTCACTGAGTTAGTGAAGTGCTCATTGCAAGCTGTATGCCCTTGTGGGCTCCTGTCAGTCAACCCAGAAGTCTCAGAGTAAGGCTAGCTAAGACCCAGGGATGCTCACACTCAGAGCCCTCGCTCTAACCATTCCGGCCTCCATGCCTTATGGCCTTGCAGGACCATGGAGCGTATACCCGTGCTTGAGCTGGGGAACAACAGTGTGTCTTTGTCTTGACTCCACTGATTGGAAGATTGGCTGCACATGGCTAACATCCCTACAGCAGTTGAGCCAAGAAGGTTTTGTTTGCTTGCTTTTAAATTTTAAATACGGTTCCCAACTTACAAATGTTTCAAGTAGAGTTTGATTTAAAACACCACCACTGTAGGGCTAAGGATTCGTGTCAGTGGTAGAGCGTCTTCTTCCCAGCAGGTTTGAGGGTCCAGGTTTGATTCCCAATACTGCGAAACAAAACAACCCACCCTGCCACCCAACATCCTCTTGGACCTGTAGGTGTGGGCACTGTTGCTTTGCTCAGGCAGGGTAGGACGTGCTACTGAGAGCTAGTTATGGATACTGGTCAGTTACAGTGGCCGGTGTTGATGGAGAACTTCCTCTGTTGCAGAAACTGGGTCGAGCGTTATCTAGTAGAATGCTGCAGGGGATTTAGTATCTGGGGGCTTTATCAAGATTCTTTTAGAAAAGAATCAGAGAGGAATGGTGACTCACTTAAGGATGCACAGCTAGGGAAGGATGGAACTGGATTCAAATCCACATATAACCCACCTTCCAGCCCACACGTTTATACTCTTTGCCCCTAGCTCCCCCAGCCTTCCTTATGGAGGAGGCTGAGGATAGGAAGGCCTGGAACAGTTCACCCAGAAGCTTTTCCATTCTAGGGTGCTATCGAGGTCTGCAAAGACTTTTGGTCATATCTGTCTGTCTCTTTCCCTACCCCAGTCAGTGTCTGGGTCCACGTCTGGGTAGAGTTACCATCTTAGCACAGTGTGGGGTCCTGAAAGTGTGTGGGAGAGGATGGGGGATGGTGAATGGACCCCAGAAATGGAGAGCTTCTAGAAAGCATGTAATCTTAATGCAAACCAAAGGTTTAAAATACAGAGGGTCTAGGGATTAGGGAAATGGCTCAGTGAGTAAGGATGGCTCATGAGACCCTGAGTTCTAGCCCTGTATCTGTTACCCCAGCAACTGGGGGCGGAGACAGACAGATCTGGGGCTCAGCGGCCAGCTAGTGCTGTCAAAATGGCGAACTTCAGGCTCAGTGAGAGATCCAGTCTCGAAAAGGAAAGCAGGTAAATGAGGAGGAGTAAGGATTGAGGAAGGCAACCCGAGCTATCGTCTGGCCTCTCACCTGTACCATATGGGTGAGAGCACTCACATGGGCAAGAGCATACTCATGCATGCACACTCATCAATGCACACACACACACACACACACACACACACACACACACCAGTGCACCATGCACTAAATAAATGAATAAAAGTGAGAGACCATCGAATCAGATAGCTTTTGGAGCCATGCCTGTGGGGCCCTGTGTAGGCATATGAAGTGACGAAGAAGGCCAGCTCTGGGTGACTCCAGGCCGTGCCCCTTCTGTATCCAAGCTGTCTCATAGGGAATTGACCTTCAGTATGATGTTAACTGTTCACATTGGCATGAAGAGTACAGTTGGCAGTTGCTAGGAGTTCTTTCTGGGTAAACTGGTTTTCCTTAGAGTGTTGGCTTTTTAATTAATTTGGGGGATGAGTGCCTGGGGGATCATTACTGCACCCTCCCTACTTTTGCAAATGCCTACAGTTTTCCACAATAATGCATTTTAAAAGCGTTTAATAGACTCTGAGGTGTTAGCTTAGTTTAGGAAACAGTCACAGATAGCTCAGAGAACAGAATGCGGAATGGACAAGTCGCTCTTAAATAAAGCGTCTTCTAGAAGGGCAGCCCGCTGCTCACAGTCTCATGGGGCTTCCACTTACCCATCTACACAAAGCAGAGGTTAGTGGTGTGGGCTGGGGGAGCGTTTTGTAAACGGTTACACTGTCTCCTAGTTGGATTATTTGCTCACTCATTCAGCACATTCCTGGAGACCTTGCCCTGTTCGTTGTGGCGGACTAGACGCCTTCTCACAGGGGCTCTGCGGCTCTGCACCCGAGGCAGGTCGGGATACACTTGGATTCTCTGGAGACCAGATTATCCAAGTGCTCCTCCTCCCCCATTTCACTCCTTAGGTAAACACGGCTGTGGCACGAACCCTCTCCCACTTGCGCCCCCCCNGTAAAGGGAACAGTGATGATCAAGCTAGGTGCGTGTGGGCCGGGGGAGGGGATAGAGTCTGGCTCTAGTTCCTTCCTCAACGGTGTGACTCTGACCAAAAGGTTAGCACTCTGGGAGCCAATTTTCACACCAAGAAGCGTACCCTGGGGCATCAGTTCATTTCTTACACACGTTCGCTGAGCTTGTACTGAGAGCAGGCGTGGACTAAGAGGGATGGGAAGAACCCACAGCGTGGAAAGGCCTTGTGACGGCGGTTCCTTGCAGTCGGGTGAAAGTGGAGGTTATTTCAGCTCTCTGAACCTTGTCCCATTCTCTGCACTTTGCCCTCTGAGCTTCTGGAGCGTCTTCTGTTGCCTTGAGCCACGACTTCCGCAGGGCTAGGGTCCGCTGCAGGGCCAGGGTCTGAACTGTCTGAGAAGGGCTGTCGATAAAGTGGCCGTAGATCCTTCTGCTGTTTGAAATGCTCCTGAAAAATATTTGGATAACCCTCTGCCACCTGAGCAGGCATTTCTAAAGTTTACATTGCAGGCCTGGGTGACTTTGTTATTTGGAGACAATCATTTCCTCCCTTGAAGTTTTACTCTGGAAGAGCCCTCCAGCAGTTGTATGGATGTGGAGTGTGCTTCGGAATGTTACTGGAGAGGCTGATTCACACCAGATGGGATGCGAACCAGGCCCCATACTCAGAGTGCCTCAGCGGTCAGTCAGGAAGTGTGACACAGACCCAGGTTAGGTTTTCTGTCCTCTGTGCATATTGGAGTCCTGGCCCTGTTGCACAGGGGTCACCGTATTTTGAGACTCCGTGCTGGCCCTCAGACTTTCTACACAGACCATGCTGGCCCTCCTGCTTCTGCCTCCCGCGTGCAGGAGTCACTTTTATCTTAAAGTCAGGAGCAGCTTTCTTTTTCCCTCTCTCTCTAGAAGTTTCCTATGGAAAAGCTCAGATTTAAATTCATCATTGTTTCTTAAATTTAAAAAAAGAAAAAAAAATAAAGGCTCCCATTAGAAGCTTCTAGATCATGTGTATCTTCAGTGATAAAATAAAAAGTGCTTAGATTCGGTTTGTGTGTGTGTGTGTGTGTGTGTGAGAGAGAGAGAGAGATTTATGATGCACCGGGGAAGGTGTTTTGTCGTCCAAATGTATAAGTTCAGTAATAATTCAGCTTGGTTGTATTTCTTGTATGTAGATAGTCTTGTCCTCAGTTGAATGTTTTTTACATGTGTTACATCCCATAATAATGTCTTCACTACAGTTATAACTGGGTCCTTTTTACAGATAAAGAAATAGACCCTGTAGTGTGGGTCAGTGGGTCTGCAGGCCAGGGCTAACCTCAGATTCCTTGAGGTCCTTCTGGCCCTAAGCTCTCTGTCTCTTCGGCTCCCCTTGAGCCCGGTCCTGATGTGCCCCAGAATTCCTTGAGCTCATCTGCCAGTTAATATTCTTTGTTGTTTTTCTGAGATGGAGATCAGAGGCCCCACCCATCTCCCTGTCAAGGGTCACAGTCCAGGTTCATAGTTGGGGCTTAGTACAGGTGTCAATGTCCCTGGCTGCCTCGTGGCGTTGACTGTTTCTTGTCTCTGACTTCTGTGTGCCTGCGTTGACACTGAAGTTGAGGTGTCTTTTTTTAGGGCTGAAGAACAGAGAGGGAATCTGTGGGCAGAGAAGTGTCTGTGGGCTGGTGGATGAAGGAACCCAGAGGAAAAGAGGCCGGGAGCTGAGGGTTAGTATTCAGGCATCTGCACTGGCCTGCCCTTGAGGTCCTGACAGGTTATCCTCAGCGGCAGCCGCTAAGAGCACTTCCTGTGCACATTAGCTACTTTCCCTTATAGAAGAAGGTGGGCTTTGCCCACCTCCCGTCTTTTCCTTTCTCTCTCTGTCTCTGCCCTTCTCTCTGCCTCCCTCCCTCCCTCCCTCTCTGTCCCTCTCTCTCCGTCTCTCTCTGTCTCTCTCTCCCACTCTCTCCTTCCTTCTCTTCTGAGGCTCCTGTCCCCAGAGGCCAATCTCCACCCCCCTTTTCCCATTCACTTTTCCCACCAGTAAAAATCTCCTCCACCTGAGCTCTGTGGCATAGCATCTTTCTCGCGCGCGCTTTTNTTTTTTACAACAGTGAGGATCCTGTTGGCTTCATATTTAATTCTTTGGGGACAAGGTACTATACAATGGCCTGGGGATCACCATCCCCACCCCTGGAGAGCTTACATCCAGAGAGGGAACTGGGAACCTGAGGTTGTTACTTCTGGCCTCTGTTTTCTGGCTCCTGAGCTCAGTGACCTTTCTGTGTTAAAGGGGTCAACAGTAACCTTGATCTCAGTGTTCTGATACGTGCTAGGGCAAAGGTCACAGGATTTGGTCACAGAGGACACAGAAGGGTCTTCTTGCTGCCATGGAAGGTCACCTGGTATCCTGGTGTAGAGGATATCCAAGCTGAGACTTGGAGGAGGAGATGTCGAAGGAGACCAGGCATAACAGGTGGGGAACAGGCTCCCACTGGATCCAGGAGCAAGGTCATGGGACTGGTGTTACCAGCCAGCAGGAGGCAGACTGGGCGATGGTGACTTTTCTGTGCGCTGGGTGACTTTTAGGGACTAGTCTGGTCAGTGGAAGTGTTCACTGGTCAAGAGGAGCTCTTCCCATGCCCACACCATAGGCTACTGCCTGGGCTCTGATCACCTTCAAGGTGGAGAGAAGCATGGGAACATGGGAAGGGAGAACAGAGGATTCTGGGATGGGCTAGGAGGAGTCTGCTACCCTGCATGCCCACAGCTCTGGGCAGGGTTGAATAGCTGGAGATGCAGGGAGGCATGTGAGCTCTCAGCATCAGGCAGTGTTTGTGTGTCCTCCTATCTGAGCCAAAGCCCATGTCCCTGCTGCACTATTGATTTCATCAGTCTGGCTTTAAGCTTTTAGTGAGAGCCTGTAGCATGCGCCATAGTCTGGGATATAATGCAGATGGGGCTTTCCTCTGAACGGGTGAGGTGGCAGTGTTCTCAGATAAAGACATCCGAGAGGGGGTGGCTAAGGAAGCGAAGGAGAGAGCATGTGCCATGATTGTTTATGGGAGATGTGTCCTCAGCAGGGGAAGGATGTTTTTGGTGACACATATATACATTTAGAATTGTGGGTGAGTAGAGGGAATTGAAGCCATTGAGGTTTCAGGAACTAAACTGTGTAGCCCCATCTGTTGGTTCGTTTAGCATCATGGAGACCAACGTGCAAGTCTCAGCCCGCCTCGGGAGGAGAGGCTGGATCTGGTTCATAGTTTCAGTCCATTGGTGGTGGGAGGGGAGGGCATGGCAGAGAGGCTTCCCCAACTCACTGCAGCAGAGGTTGTTCTCATCACACAGACCCGAGAAGCAGAGGGCAAGACAGGAAATGGGCAGAGATAATACGCTGTCATTTCCTTCCGGCAACTAGGTCCCTAAAGACTCCGTAGCCTCCCCAGAGAGTGTCACAGCTGGAGAGCAAACCTCCAGAACAGGAACCTGTTCAGGATATCTGAGATTCAAATCACAGTAACCTCTAGCTGAAGACACGGGTCAGGGGAGGAAGGTGGGAGCCCTCTCTTGGTGTTGAACAATGCGGAAACGGGCCTAGCTCTGTTGCTTCTGGTGGGTGTCCCCCCCCCGCCTCTGCATGCCCCCCGTCTCTTCTCCTGTGAAATGGCCAGGGCCGCCAGGAGAAGGAGGTGAGCTCACCGTGGCAGCTGCCTGGCCGAGCAGTGCTCACCAGAACACTGTAATTACACTTGAGCTCACCGTGGCA
>LOJH01007027.1:0-30728 GCA_001685095.1 Ellobius talpinus | reverse complement strand
AAAGAAAGAAAGAAAGAAAGAAAGAAAGAAAGAAAGAAAGAAAAAGGAAAGAAGTGAAGGATACTTCTATTTACAGAAACAAGAAAAAACAAGTAGAGATATAGAGAAATGAATATGTATGTACACAGATATAGTTATGTATCCATGTACTCACTTGCATTTGTATAAGATCTTTCTAGAAGGAGAGGAAAGAAGTGGTTAAGAGTGTTATAGATCCCTTTCCAGATAAGCCATTACCTTTCTCTCCAGTGTTTGGCAAGATTTGAGGAGGAGAGAGCTTTCCATGGCTGTTCTAGGCAAGTCCAGAGATAAGAAAAGGTAGTCTAAAACTGCCCCCTTATCTAGAAAGAAACAACTGCAGTTTCCACCAGTTGTCTTTGTGATGATCCCTTTCTGAGAATCCTTTCTATTGCTGCCAGTTCTAGGTGAAAATAGAAATAGGCTATGAAGTTCACAGATACCCATCCAACCCAGTAAGCCTTAGATTCCTCAGCAACTACTGTTGCAGCCATGCAGGAGGGGTGTTGTCCCCTGATGACCTGGAGATGGACGACACAGGAGAGGAGATGCTGTCTGTGTTTTGCCATCACAGACATGATCTTGCTGATCCAATGCAGAGGCACAGAGCAAGCACACTAGAAGTGATCATGTGAGTCTGTTAGAGAGATCCTAGACTCTACTAAAGACAGGCCAGAGAAGCTTCAGCTCACGAACAAGGAGCAAGAACTGTTTCCATGGCCTTTGTTGCTTGCTCATTGTGTTTCTCATTCTTCAGTTACTGATTTCTAGCTCCTCTCATTTCCCTGACTGCATAATCTCATCCTATTTTATTTCAAAAACAGTGATTTCTTTACCCTTTGTCCATTGGTATGGATGGAGACTTCCTGCTAGGTGTACAAACCTAGTTAATTTACATATGTAGCACCTTAAACAGTTGCTAGACATTTTCATGGAAAGATTATGCTTAGATTACGTTTATCGTTATTCTCAGGCCAACATTGTTAAGTTCCCATTCAATGGTGTGGGAAAATAACAGTTGTTATATACATTTTAATTCATGCCCTATGAAAACACCAACAGATAAAGAATTCTCCAAGTTGGAATGCTGACAACTGAGTTGGAATTTTTTTTTATTAAAAAAAGACTGTTTTCCAGAGTTTGCAGGGAAGCATTCCTTAAAGGACTGAAAATTTTACACAGCATTAATTCTATTGCACGAGGCTATTTTGGGTGCACATTGTCAACAGACCTTAGTGGCTAGTTTATTTCAAATGCACAGCTAACATACTTCACATACTAGGAATTGACGCCAAGAGAAGTCATAACCAAGTCCACAGTCTCAAGACTTGGTATCCAGGAACTGGAGAACTCGAGTTGAAAAACAGATGCAATGTGGTAGGGTGAACACGTGACCACAGGAGTCCAGAATTCCAGGGTCTGCCCAGAACTCAGTTCTGCCCAGAACTCTTTCAGACCAAAGGTGACAAAACTGAACATCCCAAGCTCCTTTGGACAGTAAAAGAGAGGGTCTTGATGAAGGTGGAGGGCTTTACCCTCTTTCAGCTTTGGAAAGGTTGACATAGATGCTATTAAGCTCCATTTTCCAGTAAGAACTTTCTTTCCAAAGACTTATTTAACATTTAATTGTGTGTGTGTGTGTGTGTGTGTGTGTGGTGTTTCTATGTATTGGTATGTACATGTCAAATAAAAAGACATTGATATAAAAATTTTAATGTGTCTGATTACCCATAGGCAATGCACTTTACTTGTCCACACCACAGAAATTTATTATGTAAGTTGAAAGTCTAAATAAATAATAAATGCAGGGATTTTTTTATCTTAAAAAATCAATATAATGGATTTGAACTCCATCATAACCAACCTCCTGTCAGTTTCACATCTGTGTTGGGAGCATGACTGTTGAGAAGAAATCAGGTGTGGTTGAGACCTAAGAGATTTTGTTTTGTCCTCTCTTTACCTTTCTTTGCAGACCCAAACAGACTTTCCTAAATAAATCTTCTACTTGAAACCATATGCTTTTGGCTGCCCAAGATGGCACATGTTGTAGTCTTAACAGTGGGGAAAGGAGCAAGGCAAGGGGATTATGAGTTTGAAGCCAGCCTTGGTTACAGAGCAAGCACCTGTCAGGGAGTGAATGGAAGGTGGAGGAAGAGGTGCAAAAGTGGAGGAAAAATAGAAAAGAAAAAAAAAAGAAAGACAGGCAAAAGGCCAGAACTGTGACCCTTACCAGTGCAAACGGCAAACAGAAGTAGAAACAAAGGGAAATGGTTGTTCAAATATGGTGTGCCAGAACAAATGTCTTCCTTATTTCTAGTTTAACTTGTACACGTCCTTACATATTTTCAAAGATTAATTACCTACCGTAGAGATAGCCTCTTAGGTGACTGTATTGGAGTGGTGACTTCTGTCAGGGGTTCATTGATGAATTTAGCCAAGTTAGGTGAAGCCATAGGGACACATGAAATGCTATATGGAGGGAGGGAAGGGAAATGTTTTCCAGAGGGTATAGACCAGCGCTAGAGGCGTGTGTGGGCATTTTTGATGTACTGTGTGGTGGTATAGGCTATAAGGAGAGAAGTGGGTTCCAACAGATTCACTCTCTGTCTTAGTTGGTTTCTAATGCAAGAAGAGACACCATGTGCATGATAACTCTTACAAAGGAAAACATTTAATTGGGGCTGGTTCATGGTTCCAAGGTTTAGTCCATTATTGTCATGGCAGGAAGCATGGCCACATGCAGACAGACATGGCGCTGGAGAGGTGGCTGAGAGTTCTGCATCTGGATCAACGGATAACAAGAAGAGACAGAGAGCCACTGGGCCTGACTTGAGCTTCTGAAACCTCAAAGCCCATCCCTAGTGACATACTTCCTCCAACAAAGCCACACCCACTCCAACAAGGCTACACCTCCCCAAAGTGCCACTCCCTATGGGAGCCTATGGGGGCCATTTTCATTCAAACCACCACACCACCAAAGTTGTCTTTTGCTTCTTCAGTGGGAAGGCAGACAGCAAAGGGTAAAAACATGGACTGGCCTGCTGGCACTGTGGGTAAAGGCACTTGCTCCCAAACCTAGTGACCTGAGTTTGATTCTAAGACTCAAGTGGTGTAAGGAAAGTTCTAAGTCTCACAAGCAACCCTCTGACCTCCACATAGCATGTACACACACACACACACACACACACTCACATAAGCATGCACACAACACAATAAATTTAAAAACTAAAGAAAAAAATCAAAGAGATAGATTGTGAAGGGGAGGTAGCCATCTTCCAGGAATTCCAAGTAGCCTGGATGGGTCATGTTGGCCCCTCGCTCTTGCTTTCTCCCATCTTTCCAGTATTATCTCTGGCCCTCAGTTAACGAATCACTCATTGATTCTAATCCTTTGACTTGTGTGTCTTCTCTATTTCACTTTCTTCAATCTCTACCAAATGACAGTCTTACATAATTCTAACTTTTGCTCTATATTGTTTCAACTTCGTTTTTCTCATCCTCAAACTCCTCAAATAAGGGAACATAAATAAAGATAATTCTAAATTGGCTTTTCTTCTACTGGATTACTTGCATGGGAAGGATTCATTTTGCCCTGGAGATGGAGGGCTTGTGAAGCAGTCTAGACTGACCTTGAACTCACAATCCTCAGCCTCTTGAGTGTCAGGACTGCAATAGTCATCTACCACCATATCCACCTAGACAGACCCCTTAATCAAAACTTCCAGCCTGGTCAGAGCCTCTGGTACTCATCTTGGTCAGAGGACAGCTTAGTGGTTCCAAATCTACACCCAGGTGAATCAGTAGCTTGCCATCCTTTCTTCTGGCCCCATTCTAGCTTTGTGATGCCGGGCTCACAGCTGGGTCCTTCTCTGACTTATTCCTCAGCCCTAGTAGGTGGGTTGGTGGCCATACACACAAGTCCTTTTCATATTCCCTTGTTCCCAAATCTCAACTGGGCTGCTGCACCTAGCTCCCCAGGTCTCACAGAACATCAGAATGGAAGGGATGACTGCTCCTGATCCCTATGGGGGATGCTATCTGTTATCTTCCTCCTTGGAAAGCAGGTTGTCAGTCCAGTGGCAGGCCTTCTTCCTCATTCATTGTCCAGTTCTGGGTCTCAGGGTATTTATTGAGCTTTCTCAAACCCCTGCTGCTGATCCATTTGTCCCAGGTCATATTACAAGGCACCACGATGTTGATTTGCATGTGCTCCTGAGGTCACGGTTTTCCCTTTGAATTGGTGACCTGTGTGGGAGACACACACACACACACACACACACACACACACACGAGAGAGAGAGAGACAGAGAGAGAGACAGAGAGAGAGACAGAGACAGAGAAAGTTACTCCTATTTCATATAAGGTCTGAGTAAAATAAGCAACTTAAAGCTTTTTATCTGGTGAAACTTCCCCCAGACCCACAGAATACTTTACCACATGGGTCCATGTGGGCAAACTGGTCATCTCCATGGAGGTGACAAATTTGTGGCATAGGTAAGAGGCTGAGAAGCGAGGGAATAGAGAGGGCGATTTGATGAGTGTTAAATCCCAAATCCTTAATGTTTCTCCCAGGTGTTAACTGAGACAATAGATACTTATGGAATAAATTACTTTTGTAGGTTTTCTCCTTTACCAATGATCTTTGAAAATATATCTACTATTTATCTACCAGAGGACACGTAGTTACAGTTGACCATCTTGATTTATAGTGGATTGTCCTTCTGGTTCATGGTGATGAAAAATGAGATTTTTCTGCTACAGTAACAGTGATTTAAAATAAACATTATATGCGGCATTTTGTCATAAAGTCAGTTGAGTACAAGTTAGCCAGAAGAAGTGCGAAGTTGAGAGTTCTATTAAATATGCTGCTGTAGATCAATCTGCCAACTATAGACCACAGGAGAAATGTTTCCATCTTTTTATACTGAGCTTGAGACAAAAATCAGATGTTTTCACTTGTTTAGAGCAGTGCTTTTTTTTTTTAAGTTTCTCAACTTTTAGCAAATGTAGGTCTAGAGCCCTGTTCTCCTGGTCTTCTAATTCTCCTGCTTTGGGCCTTTCATTTGTGCATTCTCTGATTTTGTCTTAGGAGACCAAGGTAACCAACCATCCAGAAGATGAGAGTCATTGTTGTCTCTGCTATACGTCAGAACTACCAAAGCATATTGGGAAAAAAAGACATCCTACACTTATTGATTCTCATTTCAAATTCTCCCAGGTGGACTATGTACAAGGCTAGTATTATTTTGGGTATAAAAATTTATTGTACATAAAAGAATATTACCACTATTAAATGCAAATGACTGAGGATACATCAGACTGGTAGGAACATGGCTAACTCTTTGGAAAGTGAGCAGGTTTAAACCGCTGGAAGCTTTATGCCACTCTGACTGATTGGTCAGTCAAACAGAAGGACTTGTGCCAAACACCACAGGGCACTGGGGCATCAAGTGACTGTTCCGTGAGCCCGCAATGCCTCACCTATTGAATCTAGGACTTCAAGGATGGCACACCCAGAAACAATCTGGGGTTCTTCCCACGGTGGCCCAGGCTGGTCTGGAGTCATGGCCACACCACTGCAAGCAAGACATTTAGTTGGAAGATTTCCACAAACTATACGTTACCTCTGAGCCATCACAATTAAGAGAAATATAAAACATTAAGTTGTAGGCTGTGGGAAGAGAAGGTGGCAGGACTCAAGGCACCTCCTGATTGTAGTGATTCCGTGGGTGAGGATGGGGGAAGCTAAGATCAAGCCTCTTCTCTCAGTGTACAAAGAATTACTTTGATTGATATTAAATTGCGTTGAAAACAAAAGAGACTAAAAAGCAAACACTGCTCTATGTTGGGGTGGAAGTGGAGAAAGAATGAGTCCTTCAAGCAGGATGAAGGCAGCCGGAAAAGGCTCTGCAGTGGTCCTGCTGGTCACTGCGACTGCTCCATCTTTAGTTTAGGTGACCGCAGGAGGTCCGCCTCTTCTCTTTCTTCCCCTTTGTGTTTGCCTGGAAATTTCACCAACTCTCCACTCAACCATCCCGCGTTTCCTCCAAGTTTTTCTGCCACTCCCTTTCTCCTTTGGCTTTTTCTCGAGCTTCGATTTCTTCTCCTTGTCGGTTTCCTTTCGTACATTTCTTTAGCTTCTCTCTCCTTCCTTTTCATTTCTAGCTCAGCGAACAGTTTCATGGTCGGTAGACAGCCTGTTGGAACAGCACGGACTCACCTTTCTCTATATTGGTAGGATTTCTTTCCTTCTTTAGTTGTTTTCTTCTGCTCTTTAACAATGTGTTCCACATATTCTTTTCCTGCCTCAATCACATCCAGGGCCCTCTTCTTTTGTTCCTGATCCAGGAGCAACTTGCAAGCTTTATCCACAGCTTCCAAAGCCTTCTGTGCTCTCTCAGCATCATCTTCATTTTCGCCGGGGTGCACCAATGTTTTTGCCAGGATGCAGCTACTGAAACCTCCTTTTTATTTCTTCATCTGTCACTTCAGGATCTATCTGAAAAACTGCAAATGACTTCAGATTAAAGAAAGAGGAATCAGAATGAGTCAATCATTCAATCTGATTTTGGGGCTTTAGAACTGAGTCTGTCTTCTCTATTTGTTTTATCCCTCTGTGGTCAGAAGGTCATAAATTCCTCCTCCATGCTGCCTCCACTGCTGCCCAAAGCCTTACTCTTTCCTGAAGCCACCATTTCCCTGGCCAGCTACCATGTGACCTCAAGGCTGGTATTCTTAAAAATTGCTTCTCACATGGTGGCAATTTGTGGCTGCAGTTAAAAACCTCTGATATTATTGGTAATTCTGATATTCTATGCATCTCTTTCCTCAGATCCTAAATTCTGCTGGTAGGGACCACAGTCATTACTTGTTAACTTTGTGCCCCACATTTCCCAATTAATGCTTTTAAATAATTTTCTTTATTTTTTGGGGGGGCACAGGTTATTTCCATGTAGCCCGGACTGGCCTGGAGCTCTCTGTGTTGACTAGGATGACTCAGACTCTCATAGATCCACCTGCTTCTGCCTCCCGAGTTTTGGGATTAAAGGCATGTACCACTATGTCTGGCCACTCCTTAAAGTTAAAGTTTAACTACTTCCAAAATACAGTGAATAAGAGTCTATAAAATCACCTGTGAGTGCTGGGGTGACACCTCAGTATAGCACTTTCCTAGCACGCATGAAAACTGTAGTTCAATCCCTCAGTTTAACCCCACATTGAAAAAAGTCGAGTGTGAGCATGTGCTTGGTACAGTACTGGGGAGGTGGAGAGAGGTGGGCCCTTAAGACTCACTAACCAATTTAGCCCACTTGACAAACTTAAGCCAGTAGGAGACGCTATTCCAAGAAATACGGTGGGTGGTACCTGAAGAGTGGGGGGTTGACTGCTGGCCTCCACATGCACTGGAACACATATACACTTATACATGTTCACCTGCACGCACGCACGTGCACGCACGTGTGCACACACACATACACTAAATCTACGACTCTACCACCCAGCATTAAAGAAGGATTCTGAGTCTGTCTTCAGTATTACCAACTGAAAATGAAACTCCAGATGAAGCTGAAATACACCTTTTTGGGCTCCTGTCTGGTTTCAGGGTTTTCTCTGTTCTGATGAAAGGACACAGCCATTTCCCGGCCTTCTACACCACTTTCCTTTCCTAACAACCCAGAGACCACACTTATTTACGATGACGATAACAGCTCTGAGGCAGAAGGACTCTCAGGTCCTCACAGGGAAGGATGCTGCCACTGTGAGCCTGAGTCCTCCAGCTGGCGCAGGAGTATAGACATCCCGTCCACATTTGGGAGGAGAAAAGTGGCTTAGCGAGAAGTTGGAGGAGGTAAGTTTTCACGTTCACAAAATGACTTGGGAATCACAGACCACAGACATGCATGGAGGAATGCAAAAATCTAAGGGCTGGAGCTATGTGGAACTGTTATTTTTCTTGGCTAAGACCGATCATTTTCTTCTTTCTCCCCTAAATTGGGGTTTTAAAATGTTGTTGCTACCACTTATTTCTCTTGGCATGTCCAATGACTGAGTTTCTTTGTTCCCACTGCCTTTTCCATGGACCCTCTTCAGCTCCCTCTCTTGAGTAAATAATCTAGCTCTTCTGTGGCTTGTGGAGCAGCTTAGCACTCCCTCCTCGGGTAATTTTCCCCTTAGGCTCTGGGGTTCTGTGGACCACGCTCTTAGCACACGTGCGCTCCTTCTTTCGTCTCTGAAATGAAGAGTGTTTGGTTTTATTGTCGTGCAGTGGACAACTGTCTTTTCCATGTCTGTTCCTTCCTAAGCAGCTCAAGCTGGACTTCTGTTCTGATTTCACACTCTGTCCCTTTGGCAGCCAGCTCAGGGCTCAGCCAAATGTGCCAATTCCCTCTGCTGCCCTGGTGTGGAGTACGTCTCTGCTGAAGCATTAAGGCCCATGCTTTTGCTTTTGTTGTTAAGGACAAACAAGCAAATAAACAACCCAGAATGACAACGGCCAAGGATCTCTATGTCCCTTCTTTTTTTTCAATCATTGTGGTCCATACCACCCCAGATCAGCATGGCTACAAGTAATTTCTTTCGTCTAAGATTCTCTGTTCATTGCTTGCTGCATACTCCACAGCTGTCAAATCAATTGTTTTTTGAGGTGGGAAGGAAGAACACATCTGGAGAGATCCATCGTTGTACAAATATGCATGTCTTTTTTTATAGGTTAAGGCCAAACACAACGAAACCTATGAAAAAAGAGGCAGTGGTGAGCAGGGTCACCACTCCACCCGCTTGAGAAACTGTGACTAGGAAACACAGGGATGGCACAACTATCCTGAGGAGTGGACTGCTTTTTTTTTCCCCAAAGCCTTCCGAGTTTTAACATTAGAGCTTCGCTCTCTGTTCTGTAGCCTGGATGTGGTGACTGTGAGTTGAATCTGAGGAAGCAAATCTGCTTTGTCGGAGAAGGAAAATCCGCCCCCCATGGCTAAGCAGTGCTCACAACCTAGGAGGTGAAGGGAGAGCAGAGCTCCGCCCACCCAGGCAGCTTCTCTCCATCCACAAGGGCAAGACAGCTTTTAGCTAATGGGATAAGATGATGAGTGGAGTCCCCGGATCTTCCCATGTGTGTCTGCTTCACCACCAACCCTGAAACATAAGCCAGGATGCTAAATTGGGTTTATGCTTAATGAGCCTGGTTGTATCATGTGTTCCAGCAGAGAGATGCGGTGGCTGGGATAGGGGACCATGGCCATATTGCTTTATGCTCTTCCATCTTACTTTAAATTCCAACTTTTGGAATAGCTTACAAATGCCGTATAGTCATTAATGCTGTTTTCCTTTTAAAGAGTTCCATTGCATACTAATGAGCTGCTTAATGCTAACAGAAGCTGTGTCTCCACGCGAGCTGAAGTTTGCCATGTGCCAGACTCCTGTTTCACACGAGCTCTAAGTCTGCAGAATGCAAAGTTGCCACAAATATCCGAGTGCAGGATTGGGTCCCATATACAAGTATGCGAGTGAAGAATTTGGCTCATGCATATACTCTTGGAAAAATTTTTCCCATAGTTTTTCTTTCCTCTAAGGTATTGAATGGGCCAATATGTGTCCTCATGTTTCAAACATTTCAGCCCCCTTGAAACATTTTGATTGCTTCTCGCACTGACTAGAATTGCACAATGCTGTGTTTCAAATGGTATCTTTTTCACTGGCTTCGTATAATTCCAGGATAAATTCTCTGCTTCATACACCATGCCTTTATGTATACAGCTTCTATTTTTACTCTGCCTCTTCTTTTGTTTTCCTTCTACCATTTCACCCAACATGTTTTGAATTTGCGTAGTTGTTTATATTTGAGACAATCATACTTGAAACCAACAATACTTACTTTATTTAAAAAATATTTGTCTTGCTGCAATTCCCAAGTTTGGGACCTGGCACATCAAACTCAATAGCAAGAACACAAGCCTTGGGAAGATGCAAGAAACCCCTGACGCAATCAGGAGAGGCAATGAGCTATTTTCACCCCGTGGAAGCAGTCTTTCTATTTTATTTTCTTCTACATTTGATAATCACAGAAATATAACTGTACTACTTCATCAGTAAATGCTAAACACTCATATGTGTATGAGGACATTTGAAAAGGATGTGGGTGCTATTGGCCTCTGATGATTTCATTTCATCGCATTGAACACAATTATCATATAAGATGCCCAGGTTTCTGAGATGACAGACACATATGAGTGTTCTAAAATACAATACCAGTAAATTAACAGAATGTTTTACTCAGAAAATCGGAAGATCTAGACTCAAGTCTACTCTGTAAGCGTCAAAGGAATCATATCCGACTGTAGAATTGAGATATTCAGGAAGCTTGGTTTCATCTTGCTGACAAAGTAGGAGCAGACACTAAGTTTCTCTGCTGCAACTTGACTTTCTGGAGGAAATCCAGTTTCATGATTTTGCTTTCGGCTGAGATTCCCTGGAAGTGTCATTAATTTATGACATGAAGACAGAAAAGCCTATTAATTCATCTACTTCAATTAGCTTCTGCTTCTATCTTATTCCTGCTTGTCCCAGCTGCTTTAAACCAGTTTTCTTAACTTGGGAGTAGCAGTCATCTCTTGGCAGTTCTAATCTCTCAGCCGTCATTTCTTGAGAAAGTGTTAGGGAAGCCCAGCTCTCTCAGTACAGCTGTGTCCGTGGCAAGCTTTGTGCCTGGCATTTACTTCCAGCAAGCCAGTTTTCTCTGTCCTGACTCAGCAGCTGGGTCCCTGGAACTGAGCGAGCCTCTGTTCTCTACGCTGTTCTGATAGGTTCATAATGGGAGTTTCACTCGGCTTTTCACTTATAAGTTACCACGATGCAGATCTGAAACAAAGATGTGGCTACACGAGCTAATTAGGGAAATAATCTCAGGAATACAGGAAGGAACTTGCAAAGGGAGACAGGGAAGGAGGGATGTTAATGATGGAGGTTACCACAGTGGGAAAAGGATTTAGTGTCTGGAGGACCCTCTGGAAGGCTTTGAAGAAAACAATTATGAGGTATAAAGGCAGAAATATTTCTTTCCCTACCAACTATCTCTTATGCTTTGAGGTTTGTCCCCAACTAGACACTAACTCTAGATTTTAATGTTTTTACATTTGTTCATTTATTTGTGTGTGTGTGTGTGTGTGTGTGTATACATGTCACACACACGTGAGGACCTCAGAGAACAACCTGCGGAAGTTGGTCTCCCTCTTCTACCATGTGGGTTCTGGCAATCCAACTCAGGTTGTCAGGCTTAAGTAGCAGGTACCTTCACCTAGTGAGCCTCTCACTAGTTCTAGGTGCCAACTCTAAACTATTCAGTCTCCCTTTTGCCCTTGCCTCTGGTTAAATTGAAACGCCGAGACAGCCTGGGTAGTGGTGGCACATGCCTTTAGTCCCAGAACTTGGGAGGTAAAGGCAGGAAGATCTCTATGAGTTCGAGGCCAGCCTGGTCTGCAGAGTGAGTTCTAGAACAGCCAGAGCTACACAGAGAAACCCTGCCTTGAAAAATTAAGACAACAACACCAACCAAACCAAACAACAAAAATAAATAATAACAACAAAAACAACCAAATAAAAAACACCAACAAACAAAAACAACAGCAAATCTCCAAGACTGAAAACCAAACCAGTGTTAACGGTAAGAAACTTCCATTAGGCAAGTTCAGGTAGTGTACATGGGGGTGCACAGGATGGACCATATCTAGTGGAACAAGCCTTTTGGTTCATCACACCACTTTTAGACAAAAATATTGTTATTTTGTTAAAAAAGTGTCTGTGGGCATACACAAATGACTACCTGAGTTTTGTGGAGGCCAGAAGAGGTTGTTGAATCTCCTGGCACTGGAGAAACAGGGGGCATGAGCTTCTGTCCACGGGAGTGGGAAACTAACCCGGGTTCTCTGCAGGAGCCTCATGAGCTTCCAGTCACTGAGCCACCTTCCCAGCTCCCATCACACTGATTTTTCTGAACAGTCCGATTTAAAAAGGCCCAGTTAGAAGCGCCTGTTGCCTGTAGTTGGAAAATATTTTTGATGGAGAATTTATGCCTAGGAGGTTCTATCTTTCTGGATTTCTCTTGTCCACCAGAGGCTAAATTTGGGCCTCCTGCGAGAGTATGAAGTAGCCTTTTCTGTCAGGACTGAGAGCTAAGTACACTACAGACACTGAAAGGAAAACCAGAGCCTGGGGTGGAGATCATGAAATGTGGAGCTTAGCAGTCACTGGCTGAAGCCCAAGCTTTCTAAGTAGCTTTGTAATTTAGCTCTGAGAATATCTCACATCTTGTATAACTTGCATTTTATGTACTCTGCATATCTTGAGTGGCCCCACTACGGAAGATAGGACATGGCTACTATGCTGTGAGCCTTGTACCCCTTGTTATGGATGCAGTTGTCAACTGGCTAGAAGGTGATGCTTTTGCCTGTGTCTTGAGCACAAAAAGTTCACCAACTAGACTTGACGTTCAGCCGAGCTAGACCCCTGCAAGCGGAGCAGCACCAAAGGCTTTATCGACTGTTTCTAATTCTGAGCTGGGGAAGTCTGGGTAATCTAAATGAAACTCACATATGCATCGTTTATTTGTAGATATGGTTATGTAGGAGATTTGTAATGAGTTGTATATGCTTAATTTGAATGCTTGGTAAATTTTGGTTATACGCTTATGCATATGGTATGTGCAGTAAACCATCCTCAGAGCTGCCTTTGGTTTTAAAGTCTCGGTTTAAGATCCTGCTACACATCTGGCTGTCCCTTTGTTCCCAGGCAGTGACTCATTCTGGTCGGATCTTCTTACACCTCCAACCTTGCAAGGAGAGAGAAGAGAGATTCCAGAATAAAGATCCCGACATTGATGTTTCTATATAGGAAGCAAAAGTTATCCACTAAGTCACAGAATCTTAGCATTCTGTGCTGAAAACGAACTTTTAAAGAAAATTAAATGAACTTGTAAGGAAATTAGAAAATAGCAGCTTATGGAGAAACAGCGGTTTACTGAAGGCCCTGGGGATAATGGCTGACTTGTAACTTGTTGATAACGGACTGTCATGATTTTGATTAATGTCTGTGTCTGGCATCATGTAAAGCTAAGACCCTTTCATGGATTCCTTTCAACACAGTGGAAGCTACTGCGGCCATAAATTTCTTCAGCTGCGGCAGCAACTGCACAAGACAGTAGTAAAAATTCTCGCTTTATCCTCTCCTTCTCTCTGAAGAGCTTAGTACATTAGGAACCTTTCAACTACCCTTTATATGTTGAAGGGAGGCCCGGTGGCAGCATCTTTCTCCAGAAATCAGTCAAGAGAAGAGGCATGGCAGATGCTGGAAGAAAGCTAAGAGTCGGCCTGCTAGCTTAGGAGAAAGGTATTTATACGAAGCTTTCTATCCTAGCCAGATGAAGCTGTGCAAGGAAGGATCGGGTTGGCAGTTGGCAAAAGGAAATATGAGGCTAGAAGTCACAGTAAACACTCTCCTTTGTTCCCCTGCCCCCGAAGAGTGCCAACACATTTTTAATTCTCAACAGACACATTATACCTAGAGCTAAACAAGGTACAGATTTATCTCTCTGGGAATAAGTACGCATCAGCTCTGCTACAGTTTGGAAAGGGATTGAATCATTTATTCCATGGTCAGCAACAAACAAAAACACAAAGAGAAAATTGTTCCTTTTGTACACCATAGATCCTCTGACTGTCTGCTTTTGTTTAATAACTACCAATGTTTATAACTATCAATGTTTTCTGACTTCTTGTCAAAAAAAATTCCTAAACCCACTTCACTGTACTTAAAAATATCCAAACAAAGGCAACACGCTTCTTTGATGCAATGGTGATGGTCTTTAGAATTGGATTCTTTGAGGGGTGAGAACCCTTGTGTTTTCCTTTGACACATTCTAAAGGCTGAATGAAGTATTTAAAATACAACAAGCTAATAAAAAACACCACATTCTCTAAAGTAAACAGGGCAAACAGAGGACTGGCCATGAAGGTACAAAAAGATGCTGATCACCATATTACAAGATAGAGGGATAAAATAAATGCAGATCTATAATGGATGATTTAATCTAATGCATCATTAAGACCCTTGGAATAGTCAGGAGTTAAAGGCACCTGCCACCAGGAAACTGAAGTCTGAAAAAAATGTCATTTGCCCTTGATTGCAATTGGAGATAATTGAGTTGCAATTACTGAGCAAAATTTGTTGAGTGACAGTCTAATAAACTCTGCTGGATGAATATCACATTGTTACAAATATAGCTTCTGATTTTCCTGCATGAAGCAGTTTAATGACAAAAATTAAGTGGCTAGCAAGATGACTCACTAGGTAAAGCCAGTTGCTGCCAAGACTGTTAACCTGAGTTCAATCCCTGGGTTTTTTCTCCTTACACGGAAAAAGGAAAGAACTGACTTTGGCAAGTTTGCTGCCCCAAAATTGATAAATGGATAAAGAATGGATGACAACAATAACAAAAAAGTTCTGGTGTATTCCATTAGGGTGACTATAGACAATGAAGTGTGATAGACACTTCCAAAAGGTAAAAGAAGGATGTTTGAATGCATTCTCCACAAAGCAGTGGTTCTCATCCTTCCTAATACTGCGACTTTTAAATACAGTTCCTCATGCTGTGTTGACCCCAACCATAAATTATTCTCATTGCTGCTCCATCACTGTAATTTTGCTATTGTTATGAATTGTAACGCAAATATCTGATATGCAGGATATCTGATATATGACCCCTAAGGGGTCATGACCACAGGTTCAGAAACACTGCCATAAAGAGCTATTCAGGCTTGAGAAAATAGGTATGTGTAACTTGCCTTAACAACAATGTCATATATGCATTTATTGAAATACCATGTATTGTCTCATACTAATTTTCATATATCAGTTAAAATTTCAATTTACCTTTAAAAAAGGGCCTAAAACAGTCTCCATTCTGTGCTTCTGATTCGAGGATTTCATGAAGCAATGCTTCCTGATACTTCTTTTCGGATTTATGTTAAGAGTGACTTTTAGGTATGGGAACCTAAGTAATATTTACACTAAATACTTCTCCCTTTGATGAAGGTTAGTCATGGGGTATGTTAAGGTCATCTAATGTAAATATGTTTGACTTTTCCTGTGTAACTTGAACTTGAATAAGTATTGCCAGTGTAAAAGACTAAGAGTTGGTGAAGAATTTTGTTATTGCTCTTTTTGAGACACTTAGCATTCATGGAGTGGAATGAAGGGTTTCATAGATGAAGGCATTTTTTTTTCTCCCAGAAGTTAAGAGATTTGTCCAAAGTAATATATCTGTTGATGGAAGTTCAAGTTTACCATTCTGTTTCCTCTTTCATGCAGAGAACCGAGTCGTTCCCTCTAAGTGATTTACTGTGTAAGAAAGCATTTTTTTCTTTTCTTTCTTTCTTTTTTCTTCTTTGGCTAATCACAGTAATTAACACAGCATGTTTAAAGAGACTGACTTGACTGTGTTTTCCAGAATACAGGGGAAATGATTGCTGAAAGACTTCTATTTCCATTTGTAAACTTTCAAAATCATTCCCTTGCTTGTTTCTCAGGACACCTGGATGAGAATGGTGCAGCGAGACGCCGGAAGCCTAAAGAGACCAAAACTCTTCATCTTTTCTTCTTTGGACATGTTCTTTCCACAGTCGATATAATTGAGAATAATCATACATGAAAGGGAAAAGTGACTAGTTTTTTGGAACGCTTCAATGCCCCTGGAGAAAAAAAAAGAGGTCAGAAAAGATTCCTGCACTGGAAACAATTACTCCTCAAAAGCTATAGGATATTTTTAAAATTGTTAAAAATCTGTTTTAAAAGATATTCTAGAAATAATTTCCTTGTTTTAATCATTTTTACTTAATAATTTCTCTTTTTGAGGATTTTTTCCTTTACTTTATTTTCCTCAGGAGCATACTTTTATTAGTGTAGGCCTCCATGTGACAGGACTTATTCATAGGAAGTGGAGAGAGAGAGAGAGAGAGAGTCCCTTTATGGACATGTCTAGTGACCTGAGTACCACCACTGTTAAAATTTCTCAATAGTAACAAGCTGGATTCCAAGGCTTTAACATGTGGGGCTGTGGGCTTCTGGAAGACAACCCAAACCCCCTCCACAGCATGATCATAAACTATCCAGGGGCCCACAGTGTTCTGTGAGTCAGGAAGGCACAGAGGGTACAGTAGGATTGCATTGCTTTGTCTAAATGTCTGATACGTCAGCTGGAAAGACTGGAGGTTTAGTGATGACTGAAGCCTGGGAAGAATTGAAGGTTTCTTGACTTACATGGATGACAATTGATGCTAGGGATTTCTTGAATAGGTTACACACCTGTATCAGTTCCATGCAGCTGCTTGGGCTTCCTTACAGGATGGTGGGTGGTTCCCATGATCAGGACTCTTGAAACAGCCAGGTAAAGCCTGCATTGCCTTTTATAACCTCGTATAAGACATCATACAATTCCACTTCTGCCATTTCACAGATTCAAGAAGAGGGCATGGAGACCCACCTTGACAGGAGGCATGTCAAAGAAGAGTATGTGGATGAGAGACATTTTTGAAGTCATGCTTGCAAAATACAATCAGCCATGGTTTCCCTCGCAGCCTGACTCTGAACTCATGGGAGAAAGGAAGGTTGGCAGAAGCTCCAGACAGCCCTGGTGCTTATTTCTTGGCTTCTCAGAAAGAGAAATGTGCCCCCTCCTAGCGCATTGTCAACCCCAAGGAAAGAACTGTGGATGGCCAGCTTGGATCATGTTTACCCAATTGCAGATGCAGACAAACCTACTTTAGGCCAGGGATAGTTGGTTCCAGAATGGAAACCCATCTCTTTTATACCAAAAGAATAAAGGGAATCCTAGCAGAGAGAAGCAACCCATGTTCACTCCAGGTGGCTTCTTTGCTCACTAAATGATATACAGTCTCTCCCCTTTTATCTAAACAAACCCATGGACCACCAGGATGCCTATATTTTCTCTGTGATAATGTGTATGTGACCACAAATTGTTTCTTCACTATCTTATTTGCCCCACTAGCATTTATTTATTTTTTTTGTCCATTCAAACCCATATCTTATTTAACACTATCATTCCAGGTGAGTGTTCTTCATATGTGATCTCTGGACCAGTGGCGTTAGCATTCCACACATACTTGGTAGACTTGTGACTTCTTAGACTTCCTTTCCAGCCCTACTGTATCAGAAATGGTAGGGGTGGGACCTAGCCCGCCATCTTTGAACAAACCTGCTGGTGGTTCTGCGGCAGGTTAAAAACTGAGTGAGGTTGTTTCAGATGCTTCCAAGTGTTGATAGACTATGGAATGTACGTAAAGCATCTATCGTTGTAGTAGTTTGTTTTCTTGTTGTGACCAAAAACCTGATGATTTAAGGGAAAAGGGTTTGTTTTGGGTCATGATCGGAGGGTACAGTCCATTGTGGCAGGGAAGGTACAGCGGCAAGAGTGTAAGCCTGCTTGCTCCCAACTCTGGAGATTAGAGGGTGAAAGAGATGAGCCCTGGGGCTTGTCAGGCTTTCCTGTGTCTCCTATTTAACTCGGTGTCTTTCCTACCCTGAACCGGCCTAAGGTTCTACCCAGGTTTATGGTGGGTCTTACTTCTTTAGGTAAGCATCCTTGGAAACGCATTCCCCTCTCCCCCAGGATGTTTGTTCAATGAGTGGTGTGGATTGCATCTACGCCAGTCACGTGTTCCACTGAATGTGAACACTTTGCCAGGAAGGAGAGCTCGTCCACCCAGCTGGAGAAGGAGCAGAGTCTCTCAGGAGAGGGCACTGAGGAAGGCACAAGGAGGACCTGCTTTGGTTTGCCATTTGAGCAGTGGTTGTGCAGTCAGAGCCCTCAGGAACCATCAGGATGCTGAGGATTATGGAAAGAATTGCCGCTTCTCCTTGAATTTGCATTTTCTTTTCATCATGTTGACATGAATGCAAGATGACAAAAGGACAACTTAGTCCAAATTGCCCAAGATGGTCCCAGCCTCTGCGCCCGCCCCGTGCAGAGACACATGGGTACAAACGCCCATATGGCCACATTATCTCCTCAGCTACACATGTACAAGTCCTAATGACTTCAATGGGAGTTGCCCATAATAACCAAGGGGAGGGATTTGCCCCATGCGATTTGAATTGAACTGAAGCCCAATTTGTAATACTTTCATTGGAAACCAGCAGTGATTATAAGACCCAGGGTGTGATTAAAGCTTCACCTTCGAAGTCTGCTGCCCAGAACAAAAACGTCTCAAAAATCATTATGTATTTTTTTCAAGTCTTAGTAAAGAATGAATTGTTAAAACTTCCAGCCTAAGAAAAGAATTAAAGTATTGGGGGAAATTGGATATTCAGGGTGGCTGGTTTTCATTACTCTGCTGCTAATGAAAAAAGTGAGACTTCAAATAGCATTCTGATTTTATTGTTTCTGTTTCCCTAGAAGGACCTTCATCACATTTTCTGAAATCATATCTACAACCTTCTCCTGAAGCCAAACTAATTCTAGGAAATAACATTTCATGAATTTTTAATTCTTTGGTTTTCTATCAATTACTACTTTAAACTCTCTATTACCATTTTCAATTGTAGAATGAACTCAACACTAAGGCACCCTAAAACAGCCATTTATATTTTGCATGATCCTGGTGGGGGGTTGAGATTCACAAAAGGCTCATGGGACAGCTTGCCTCTGTTAGATAGGCTTAGCTAGGGCAGCAAGGGCCCCTTTCCTCACTCCGATGCCATTTTTCTTTATGTGGTTTCTGTGTGCTTGAAGTTTCACACTGCATGGAAGTCTCAGAACAGCCACCCTCCTTCCCCAACTGTCTTCTGAAGGGCAGGAAGAGGACACTGCCAGGCTGGTTAACTCTTCACCTGTTATGGGGACCAGGTCACTCCTATGTCTACTGACAAAGCCATTACAGAGCCTGCATGAATTCCAGGGAGGGAGCAAGATTCTGTTCATAATGTTAGTTGGTAAGGTGCTGCATATGGATGCGTGGGAGATGAGAAGCAAAGATGTACCTGTCTTTAGAAAACACCATCTGCTATGCCTGAACATGTTCCCAAAGCCCTTACAAACTTAGATTAGACTGTGTGGCCTACGACCAAATTAAATCTGTGTGACTTATGACCAAATAAGTAGGATTTATAATCATGAAAGTTGACTCTCCAATTATCCAGTGTTCAGCTAAGGGGTCTGCTGAGGTTACCGAGAACACACAGCTGAGTTTCGTTCTTTGGGATTGCTCTACAGCAGATGGATACAAAGACATGGATCAGATCCTAGTGACCTCGCCCAGAAAATAAACGTGAAGAAATGGGAGAAGCGGTCAAAGGCAGTAGATGTGCTCCCAGGAGACAGATGTGAAGCAAGGCAAGGAAGACAGCAAAGGGAGAGTCAGGGTTGGATGTCCTGGGACCCACTGAGGCTGTCACATTGGAGAATAATCTGCTTACAGCATGTCTCATAAATGTGCTGCCCAACAGAAGGGTGCCCACTAGGTTCACCATAACCAGCATCCCCTGTTGACTAATGGTTGTCTCTGGCTATACAGTCAAATCTGCTCCAGTTGAGCATGTCCTTATGGTGCCAGAGAAATCACCAAACAGAAACAACCATGATGGTATTAAAGCTAAGAAGTTGCCCATATGGAAACTGCCTGTCATACCTGTGGGTACATTCCAGTGATTTAAGGTGAAGTTGTAAGGCGTCTTCAAACACCGACTACCTGATCCTGGTTGATGGCACAATTGGAAGGTGAACTTTTGAAGTGCCATCATTATCATGACTAACATTTATAGAACACCATCCGTATCCCAAATATCTACGTGTTTCTGGTGCTATCATCCTTGTGCTTTGCCATTTGACTTTTCTAAGCACATCTGCTTGGGCTGTGCCTTTTTACCTGGTCTTCTGCATGCAGTTTCTCTTCTGCTCTTCTCCTTTTTGTCATGTTTGCCTTCCTCAGAGAAGGCAAAGTGGATCTGCAGAAACCCAACCCCAACCATATCTCTCCATTCCATTAGCTTTGGCTGTTGTCGTTGCATTCAGAATGAAGTCCTTAAGTTACACGAGTGTCTGCAAAACCCAGTGTGGTCGATTCCCCTCCTCAGTATTCATGCCAAGTCGGGCAAGCTTTAGTTGCAATGGGATGGTTTCTCTAGACCCTGAACTTGATCCAGATGTAAGGCCTTTGCACTAGCTCTTCTCTCACTGTGCAATGTTTTCCTTCTTGATCTTGGTATCTATGGTTCTTTCTTACCATCACCATTCCAGCTGAAGTGTTAATTCATTGGAGGGAGACTTCAAGTACAAATTAGGAACACAATGACTTCTGAGATTGAACGCTGCGAGTCTTCAGTAACCATCCCTCCCATCCTTTTTTTTAAATCATTTTAACAACAACAACAACAACAACAGTGAGTTCAGATGCTTGTTTGTATGTTGTTCACTGTATATCTACATATGGAGACATTTAGATACACACGCTCTCACTCAGATACATGTATCCTCTATATGTATATAAAGTTTTAGAGCAGTGCTATTATTTTTTATATTTTCATTTCAGCCCCAATTTTGTTTTCATATTAGTTGCCTATGGAATGTTTTTAAGCAGGTAAGCACCACTACAGTGTGTGTTCATGTGTGTTGTGTGTATCCAGCCAAGTGTGTAGAAAGGATGACCCAAGTCTAAAACACAATACATAAACCCTTCATGAGCATGACCTATCCTATTTCTCATTCCATCCTCATACACAAGCATCTCTGAAATTTTCTTTTCTTCTAAACGTCTCTGAAACCTGAATAATTGAATACAGTTCGCATTTAATAAGTAAATTTCCTATTCATGCATTGTGAGTGGACAGTTCAACAAGCTTTGATAACTACTCGGTGTGTGTCATCCCCTTAGCCAATGCTATTTCCTTTCTTTCATCCCATCCAGTGTTTCCACTCTTGCTTCTGTGGGGTTCCACTTGTGTGTCCATCCCAGATGACCGCAGATCTCCTCCCCATCTCTATAATTCTGCCTTTCTGAGACATTACAAACATTGTAATGATTTAGCTTTGATTATGTTAGCATCTGGTTTCTTTTGCTTATCAGAATGTTTTCAGACTCACCCATGCTGTTATATGGATATGTCATTTATTACTTTTTATTGTGTTTATTTCTATGTATACCCCCTTTTCCCATTCACTAGCTGGTAGACCTTTGTATTCTCTAAGATGTTAACATTGTTAGATAATGCTGCTATGAAAATCTATGCCCAACTTTTTCGGAGGGATTGTATTTCCATTTTCTGTAAGTAGCTATCTGGGAGTGAAGTTGTTGGTTCATCCCATCACCTTGTATAACTTTATGAAGACTTCTGTTTCAGTTTTTCATCAGCAATGTGTAAGTGTTCCTGCTTCCCCCACCTTCACCTACACTTTGATCATGGCTGATCCAGTGGGTTTTCATTCAAGTTTAAGTTTGCACTTCTTCAAGACTGATGATGTTCTATACCTTTTCTCAGGCATTGCTGCTTTCTTTCCATACTTTTTTTAAATTTATTTTTTATTCTTTTGGTTTTTTTGAGACAGGGTTTCTCTGTGTAGCCCTAGCTGTCCTGGAACTTTCTCTGTGGATCAGGCTGGCCTTGAACTCACAGAGATCTGCCTGCCTCTGCCTAGAATTAAAGGTGTGCATCACCACTGCCCAGCTTGATCATACTGTTTTTAAAAACATTTATTCATTTATTTGTTTTCTTATGCACATATTCTTTGTCATGTGGATAGAGGTCAAAGGACAATTTTCAGAAATTTGATTTCTTCTTCTACCATGGAATCTGGGGATTCAACTCAGATCTGCAGTCTAGGCAGAGAGTATCTTTGCCCTTTCACCAATTTGCCTGTCATACTATTTTTCAAATCTTTTTTCTTGTGACTTTCTTTTTACAGCCTCAGAATTATCCTATATACAATGATGTCATGGATGTCATGGTCAGACAATGACAACAGATTAATTGACCTCAGAGATACTTACTACTATTTCCTAAACTGTTATTCCATGGAGAAATTTTCAGGAGATGTGAAAAGTATTTTTTTTCTAGTTAAAGAAATTTTGGGAATTACTCTCTAGAACCTTCATGGTGGAGAGTTCTAATGTGTGACCATACACTAAAGGTTCTGAGAAGTTCTGTAATTACAACCTGCTATAGCTTCTTATCCCAAATCTATCAAATCTCTCTTAATACATCATGTCAGCACTTAGCTCACACTAGTGACATCAATGCATTGAGAAGGCTAATGTTTTCCATGGATCTACTTAACGGGTAAACAATAGAGAAGCAGGCCCAAGGAGGTCAATGATGATGAGCAGAGAAAGTTGCCTTCTCCTATGTTGATCTTCACTATTCTATGATCCAGCATGTTGCCTATAGCTTCCATCTAAACACAAAAGAAAGCGGAGAAGGCTTCAGCATCCATGACCTATTCCAGCTATCTGACTGCTATCCAAATACCTCCTTTCTTTCAGATCCAGCTGGTGGCATACACACTCATTGTACCAACGTGCTTCTTTGCCATCACTATTGTGCTTGTGAAGACTAATCCATAACTCAGTTCAAAAACTGGATATTTATTTTGGTTACTTTCCTCATTGCTGCTTCCACCCCACACAATGCACCTTAAGGAAGGGGAGATCTCCCTTGGCTCATGGTTTGAGCATGGAAGCGGGAGTGTGAGGCTGTTGGCCACATTGCATCCATAGTCAGGAAGCAGGGAGGCATGAATGCTGGCACTCAACTTGCTTTCTCTGTTCTTCCTTTTGAACCTAAGGAAGGGGAGGATGGAGAGAGTCAACAAACACATAGATAGATAGGTGATGAAATGTCAGGCTGACTTAAAATGCTATGACGAGAAGTAGTGAAAAGGGGAAAACAAGAAACTAATTTTTTTTATCAGAACTTTGGATGTAAGGAGTCAGGTAGTTTGGGAGGAAGGTTCAGAGCCTGAAGGATGAATGCGAAAGATTAGGGTGAAGTGGCTTCATTTGTCCAAGGGGCGTTGACTAGAGTGGGAGAGGGGTGGGGGTTGGAAGTGAGGGCAGTTGCCTGGAGGTAAAGCAAGGTTATATTAATTTTCTAATTGATGTGGCCAAGTTCCTGATAAGACACCACTTAAGGGAAAAGGAACTTATTTTGGCTTGCAGTTTAAAGGGACCAAGTTCATTATGGAACAGAAGGCATGGCGGTTGGAACGTGACATGATTGCTCCCATTGTTCCTGCTGTCTGGAAACAGGAAGCAGACCCCAGCTGTAAGAAGCCAAGAGCTACCTCCAGTAATCTTCTTCCTACCACAAACCTCCACCTCCTAAATATTCCATAACATTCCCGAACAGGTGGGGACCAAATGTACAAACACATGAGCCTGAAGGGTGCAGATTCTCACATTCAAATAACAATGGAAGGTAAAGGGTACCATCCAGCTGGGAAGCATTGTTTAAAAACATGAAAACATTGGGGCTAGAGAGATAGCTCAGTAGGGAAGAGTATTTGTAATTTTTGCAGAAGATTGGGGTTTGGTCACAGGACCCATAACAAGTTACAATACTCTGTAACTTCAACTCCTGCGAATCATGCACACTCATTTTCTTTTGACCTCTATAGGCACCTGAACACATATGTGCACACACATACACACAAACACACACACACAGAGAAATAAAATAAATCTCTTAAAATCATGAAAACAAATTTCAAGATTTGATTTCAATATTTTTAAGAGATTTATTTAAAATATGAAAATAAAACTCTACAATTAAGTTTCAATTGCCATTTTTATACATTCATTTTTATAGAAATGATTAATAATGGCCCACAAAAATAGAGGGCCAGGAAAGGAATTTTTAGATCATGTTGGGAATCATCTACACAGTAAGAAGCTTGGTGGTAAAGAAACACTTCGACTCTGTAGGTTTCTTTAACATATTTTGCCATGAAGGCGCCTAGTTTCTTAAAGAATAGTAAACAGCACAGCAAGGGATCCCAACATTGGGGAAGGTGATTCCCTAGATTAACCAAGTCTTCAGATTTGCTGCTCAATGTCTACTTTCCTGGGCAGAATCTTGTCTCAGTCACAGAAAATGTTCAAGACTGTGCAGTTGATATATGCACTAGGTACACAAAACCAAGGAGCTATATTATGAACTTGAAATTTTATCTTTTATTTGTATTGTTTTATTTTTTTGTAAAATGAGCCAATCAACATCTTTTCACCTTGAAGTACTAACCCAGATTGTTACATCCCAGCTTCAGGGACCAAAATGAATAGAGACTAGAAGTGTTCAGTCATTTTGAGAGAAGTGTACACTTGTCTTGGATCCAACCCCACTGTTTGTACAACTCCTCAAAGATTCAGTCTGATTTGCGACCCATCTGAAAAGCGATAGTTTTTATTAACAGGTCAATCATCATGATATTGTTAAACGTTAAATAAATTCTACTGTGGGTATCACATGAGAAATGTCCTGTCAGTGAAGCGGTATATTTCAGGTCACACACAAATGGGAATTCACATGAAATTTTATGTGCTTCAGAATAGAATAATCCCTGATTCATGCTGGGAGATCCTAGATGCTAATGTATGCATATTTATGGAATGCGGGGCTGAGACTTGGCACACTGCCTCTGCAGTCCTGCTTCTGTAAAGCTCAATAAGGCCCACCTGTTGCAGCCTCCACAAGCCCTCTGCAAAACCAAGGCATGCAAAGTCCCAGGGCTGCCTTTCCAACATGTTTTGCAGAAACTGGTCCTATTACCTTGGACACACACCAGAGAAAACAAAAGAGGCGCAAAGCCACGTAAGGGAAAGAAGAGAAAGGAGAAGTGGGCTCCCCACCTCAATACCCAGCTTCCCTTTCACAGCTATTTTTTCACAGGTAGAATGGCTGCCATCACTGTGTGGCCTTTGCCTTAAAGATTGTGGATGCTTTTCTAGCCACACTGGTAAATAGCATGTTTACCACTCCGTCCATGTGGGCACTCACTTTTACAGTGCTGCAGACTGTAGGAGTCTAAGGCACAATCAGGAGGCTAGAAGTCAAATCTTGTCTAATATTTCAGTTGCCTTCTCTGTAGCTTTTAAGCTCTGAGAGCTTTGTGAGCTTTCATTTCAATGCACAAATTATTTTAAAGTAATTGTTCAGTTAAATGGCTTAAAGGCCAAATTAAAAAAAAGAATTAAGAGCTTAGTTTTGGCAAATATCCCATATCTCTATAATTCAATATTGCATCTTTTTGAGTCACAGCCCCAAAGCTCCAAATTATTATTTCACTATTCTCTTTTGTTCTTTTTAAGCCTTATTAAACTTTAGGAGCATAGTACATGTTGATCTCCTTCTGCTCTTGGACAGCCTGTTCCTCAGGCTCTCAGTGGACATGGGCTGGTTGCTTTTTCCCATTTCTTTCAAATTGGGGCCACATGGCTTTCTGAGTGAGCAGTACCTCATAGAGGAAAATAGGATTTTAATCCATGAGAGTAAATTGTTGTTAAGATTGAACTGTTCTAGGCAAACTGAAATCTGCTTCCCTTGGTGCCCCCTCTTTCACAAGGCCATGTTCTTCTAATTAGTTACTAGAGGGAAGACCCTGTGTCTGGCATGCTGGCCTCCTGCCCTTAATCATGTTACTTTCCAGCATGCTCACTGTGCATCTGTGTGTGTGTGTGTGTGTGTGCACATGTGAATGTGTGTATGTTAGTTTGTGTGTGAGAGAGAGGGAGGGAGGAAGGGGGGATACACAGGTATCAATGTCTCTGTCCTCCATGATCCTACTGTCTGAGATATTAAGTATAAAAATATCCAAGTAGGAGGTCTGGGGATACATTATGTCATCTTGCAGGGACTATCAAGGAATTCTGTGATTTCTTTCTGTGATTTCTTTGGTGGTTGTTCTTTCCCTTTTGGAAATTTCATGTTACTGTCTCTTGGGTTCTTTTTCCATTTCATAATTCTGTTTTATTAAACATCTCTCAAAGTTAGCATGCTCTTAGCATTGGTGACGTGTTGGAGATGTGGAGATGGGAAATCGTTTGTGATAATCTAGTGTTTGTTTGTAGGGGATTAGAGGGGGACCTCTTTTTCTGAGGCTTCTTGATTCCATCACATAGGAGGTTATGGGTGGAGGAATCTTCATCAGTGTCTCCTTTCTGTCATCTCTTGGGAATGCGGAGGGAAGAAGGGGCTATGTGGAGGGTGAGTATGAGAGAAGGGGCATAGTGTGGCTGCCACCCATCCTACACACACACACACACACACACACACACACATCTATTTTTCTCGTCGAGGCCAGAGCCCATACTTTCTGGTTATTGCTAGTCAGTGGGTTCTCATTCCCCTAGCTGTGGCGACCAAACAATTGGTAGTGTCTTGTCAAGGTAAAATAGTGACACACCTAGTCATAATCCTAAAGCAAAAGGCTTCCATGGCTTAGCCTTTCTCTCTCTTTGCTTCCCCTTCTTTTTGAGCAGCTAATCTGTTATCTTGATTTCTAGCGTCTGAGTCCTGTGTCCTCCATTGTTCTTCATTATAGTAAAGACGCCTCAATCGGCCCTTACCCCTTGATGCTAAGTCTAAAAACACCTAGAGCTTTCTGCTCCCAATTTTCCACTTTTTGGATTGTTTTGTGAGATTGAAAGAAACTCTTTACAAAGAGAAACTAGATCTGCCTTTCACAACCAATTTAGACAAATACCAAGTACACTTGGGAAGTTTACTTAGCTACACAACAATCATCAGGATGGAATGATTTAATCATCTCCCCCGAAATGGAAATTCGAATAATGACACAATCTCCACATTCAGAAATCTTGAATTGCTTAAATACACATCCTCTTGGGGTGCCGTTTTCCAGTATTTTACCCACCTGTGCATTGGAAGGCTTAGCTGAAAAGCCTCAAGTTGCACAGCACACCGCACACATGCCACGTGGGAAACATAGCGTACAGAAAACAACATCTCTAGCTTTCAAAACAAACATGAAAAGATATTATGCAGGATTGTTCTGGGAAATGAGAGACCATGATGGATGTTGTGTGGGGAGGGAGCTCATGTTGGGCAGGCAATAGAGATGGCCTCTGAGCCACCGACTTGTTTGGTGGAGCCTTCTGTCCTCTTCCATAGTAACTTACAGCATGTACATATTTCTGGATATTTTGATTTGTCTTTTACCAGGGAAAACTGCCGCAAAATATTTTATTTTAGTAGTAGTGTAATTGTTTTTTCTTGAACCCCACGGGAAATGTGCCAGTTAGCCAGTGCCTGGGAGAGACCTTTCCAGTGAATCCTTGAGGGGCTCTGAGAAAGTCCAACCCCTGGGCCCACTTGGGAAATAGAAATGTAAGGTCATCAGGAATTTTACTGGTTTCTGAAGTGTTTTGGTATTTTGTATAATTAGGAAGATCTGGGAGAATGGAAAGAGTTTCTAAACCTTTGCATTTTCTTGGAAACATTTTAAATGGCTGTTGAGAGAATGTTTTTTTTTCTCCCCAGCACTCCCTGCAACCTGTTTCAGAACCTGTACAATAGAAGAGACTGGGATGGGGTAGGGTCCCTTATCTGATAGTATTGATGCTGAGGGCTTTAGCGGAACCTTTTCTAATGGCATTTTTCCTACGTAAATATCAATTATGTTGAAGACTGAGATGTTGTCCCTTCCTTTGGCACCTCCCTGCCTGCTGGCCAGCACCCTTTCCTGTGCACCCATGGGATTGTTCAAGGAAGCAATTCACAGCTGCTCTTGGAGAATTCGCACAGCCTGATTCTAAGACATGGCTGCTGAAGCGTTGCCTGATTGGGAAGGTTTTGGATGTGTTATAATGAACTTACCAGGGCACTTATTTTATTACATACACAAATAAAAAGTTCAAAATCAAGCTGGGCATCAGTAGAAATGAAATATTTGAAAAGCATCACACAAGAGCATAGTCAAGGTAATAGGACATGTGCGGAGCTGTGTCTTGGGCTGTCTTAGGATGGGCAGAATGTTTCCTAGGCTTCAGAGGGAAGAAAAGGCTTTGAACTGACCTGACATATCCCTCACAGGCAACCCAAAGTCAAATAAATTTGATAGACAAACAATCTTGTATACTTAGAAAGGCTGGATTTTTTAAAGAACGTTCTATGTCTTGGAGACCTACAGCTGCAAAAACAAACAAACAAAAACAAAAAGCAAATGATAGCAGGAAAACAGTATCACCTTGTATGTAGTGGGTTTTGTCAATTAGATGGGGCATGATGCCTGGGCTCTTGAATATCTACTCCATGTAATTGTGTTTGGTGACTGTGAGATTGATTTCTGGCAACAGCTATGTAAAATATAGGACCTGGAAGGTTGGACCTCAGAGGCATTCTGCCCTACGGGCTGGGTTGGTGAGGGGACACACATGGCTGCAAAGAAAACATAGCCCTCTAGTTTGGTGTTTGCAAAATTAGGACTCCTCCCTCTTCCACATTAAGGCACATGGATGCGATGTCCGGGATTGCTGTGTAGTCATTCTACTACCATGAGAAACAAAGTCAGTTTTAGTTACAAAATGAAAGTTAAAGAATGGAGTCAGCCAAAAATTATTTTCCTGGCTGCTGGGATGAGTTTCAATTAGAGTTAGTGGTCACATGATTAAAGCTGTCCCTCCCCCCATCAAGGAGAAGCAATAACTTTTTGTTCAGTATGTTTAAGACCATAGGTTCTGTCCTCTTTGGGCAATAGGTTGTAAGAACTGAGGATGTGCCAGGCGTGGTGGTACAGGCTTGTAATCCTACAGTGCTGGAGACTGAGACAGGATGGTTGTGAGTTCAAAGCCAGCCTGAGCTACAGACTGAGATTCACTATCTAAAACTAACACAATAGCAGGACCAAGACTGGATATCCACTCCCCATTTGCACCAATGGAAGAAAGTGATTCGAAGATAAAGACAGAATTTGGACAACTGCAGAAAGCCAGGGCTTATATCTTTATCAAATCTGTCCTGAAGCTTCTTTCTTTCCTCAACTTTGAGTTTGTGAGTCAGTATTTTCTTTTTACAAACAAATGAATCAGCTGAGTTGGAAACACGACTTGATTAAATTGAACTTGAATCAACCGGACCCCTTAGAGAAGAGTGTTGCTCTGTTGGATGCCATCATAATTTTAAGTGTCCAGGGAGAAACCCTTGTGTGTAAAGGACAGAGAACAATAAAACATGCAAATTTAAATCTACACCTTTGCTAAGTAGGTCAAATGCCACAGTCACTTAGTTTCAACTGATTTACTGGAGAAAAAACAAAAGCTTGTAATAAGAATCAGATGTACTACAAGTTGCATACGACTAATTGGATTCAACAAAATCTTGGAGATGTTTCTGCTTGTTTTTTTCTCTCTCATTTTCTTTGAGCAGTGCAACAATTTAGTCAAAATAGAAGCTGCCTTCTTTCAATTCTCAGCAACAAATGAAAAATATACAGCGCAACATAAGAAAACAATGTGATCTCATTCCATTGAAACACACACACATACCAAGAAAACTACAAACATACATACACAAACACAGAAGAAATTATACAATGACACACATACAAATAATTTACCCAAACACAAAACTAAACCGTCACACATGCTGAAATCCATGGGTACTGATACACAAAAACAGGGCCTCTGCTGTGTCTCAACACTTAGAGCGTGCTCTAAAGTGACAACCCAGAAAACTGAAGTATGCATTGGTTGTTTCATTTACAATAAATAATTTAATATTTGCATGCTTTTCCCCGTTTAAAAAGCAATCAAGGGACTAAGACAGTTCATAAAACTGTCCTAGAACCAAAGCAAACCCTTCTGTTAAAGCCAGTGAATTAGAGTGTGTAGAGATTATCATTTATTTTCCTTTTGTTTTAATAAGACTACAAAGCAGGTGTGGGTGAGCAGGAAGGGAGGAAAGAGCGGGGCAGTAAAATGCCATGCAGATGATGGAGGAGAAAAAGTGTTGCATTACTTAGCACATTAATACTGGATACATGAAAGAAGAAGAAAGAAATACATAGCCTATATTTCTAGAATCTTTATGTCTCACCACCATTAGAACTGTCATTCAGTTCATCAGTACTTAAATCAAAAGACGGAAGAGTTGATAAAAAATGACGTGATAAAAGTGGATTCTTCTTTCTTTTGTATTTTGTGCTTTAGGAGTAAAACAAACTATAGTGATGATGAAATAATAAGACCTCCACTGTCACCGCTCCTTCTAAGGGGGCAATGCCCTACCTACAGTGCCGGCTGCACTCGCTCTCATGTCTTATACCTTGTTAATCTAAGCCCTGTACTCAGATTATTAAGGCAGATATCTGAATTTGATTGGAGATCAGCAAAGGTATGGGTTGTCCAGTGAATTTGATCGTGGCCTGGTTCTAGGAAACAAACTAGATCAATCAGAATTTCTGTCTCTGGAAGTGAAATCAGGAAAGACAAAAGAATCTGCCAGTTAGCAATCAAGAAGAAACTGCAAAGTTGCCTTGAGGTGAATTTGGAGCACCAGTGAGCCAAAGCATGAAGGAGTTTGGAGAAACAGCTATTTGGCGGAGGGTCAGAGGGGAGCCCGCAGTGGAATGCCAAGTCCTGTGGTCATCGTTAGCTGCAGTGGTGGCAGAACTACTCAAGAGCCACAGGCTCTTTTTT
>LOJH01007026.1:10018-41592 GCA_001685095.1 Ellobius talpinus | reverse complement strand
TAGATAGATAGATAGATAGATAGATAGATGATACATAGATACATAGATACATAGACAGATGATAGATATGTACATAAGTAGATACATAGATTATAGATAGATACATACATACATAGATAGATGGATAGATAAGTAGATAGGTAGATGGATGGATAGATAATAGGTGAAAGACTAGATAGATATAGTAGAGCTACTTTGTTCATATATTAGATTATTGCTAAATCTTTAGGACTGTTAACAATACCTGGGTTTAATTTATTTTTTGTACAAGACCACTTCAAAAACAAACTTTATGAAGGTTGCAGGACGTCAACCTATGCCCAAAGGTAGGAGAATTGATATTCACTGATCCTTGCAGGACAGGATCACAGCACTCCCATAAAGACAGTATATACAGCACAACAGAACTGGTGACAAGTTCACTGACACAGCCATCTTCCCAACTGGAAAGTGAGACTTCAAAGTGTAATCCAAAGGACTGTAAGACTGTATGAAGGCTCTCACTGAAGGCAGTCCTTCACTCACCCATACCTCTGCTGATCCTAGTAGGGACCATCCGACCTTTCAGTTGACTCTACATCATTCTCCGCAATGATGTAACAGCTAACAGTCTGGTCTGGCTGCCCATTTTATTTTCCCTTCAGAATGCAATATCACTGCAATATCAAGATTTTTCAAACAAAACATTTCTACAGAATGAGCCTCAACCTAACCATATGAATATATAATTGATGAGATCTGATTTAATAGTTTCCTTCTAAAGACACTAAAAATAATATTAATTGTTAAATTCAGTACAGCTACCAGGCATCAAAAAAAACCTAAACTGCTACAAAGAATCATGTGAAAATTTGGGAATCGTGGACTAAAGAAAAGGTCTCATAATCTATAACATTTGTAGTTGGCAATTCTTTTTTATACAGCTTATTTCTAAATGAGCTCTTTCTTGACATTTGCAGCTAAAGTCTCCAAAGAAGTCTCAGTATTTGGAAATGCTAAGTTTAATTAGCTTTGCTTTTTTCTCATTCTTACTAAATATTGGTATGACTACCTGGTCCACTGGTAAACATTTTGTCAAATGCATTTGGAGCAACCATTACTTAGTATTGTTTCAGCCCAGGGAGATGGCATATTTAGGAATTAAAAATACTACTGGCAAGTGATATATAATTAGTGATTTTATTATATCAGCCAAAATATTTTAAAAATCAGGCCTATTTAATTTTTCCTTAATGAGAGAATATGTTTACAACACAATCATAAAATAATAAAATAAAATAAAATGGGGCTCTTCATGTATTCTTTATGAAATTCAGTTCAAGGATAACATCTGTGATGTAGTTTGATCTTGGCCTTGAGACAATACTTGATTTTAACAAGACACTAGAGAGACATTTTAGTAAGCTAAAAATATTTTTCATTTATACCCAAACCTTCTTAACACCTCAAACTTGTAAATTGAAGGTATTTAGTAAGAAAGAAATGGATTTGGATAAAAAGTATAGAAAATAATACCAATGTGTTAGGAACAATTTGTGGTAGGAGCTACTAAGTACCCTACTTCATCAGAGGAATCAGTGAGCTTGCTTCCCATCATGGAAACTGTGTGCAGCAGAAGAACTGGAATATTCAGAACCCAGAATGTTTTAATGGCGCGAGGTCCTTAGGAATAAACTAGACAGACAGCTCACAGTTTCTTCATAATTCAAACATTGATGGAGTCATGATTCCATATCTAGTGGTCAGACCTTATGCAATACGCACCCCTACTATGCAAATACTGTTCACAATGATGGTGGTGGTGGCGATGACAGTAGCTGTTCTAGTTTCGTTGATGCAGTAAAATATCCTAATGACACCCAACTTGAAGGAGAAATGGGCATGTTTCCATTGACACTCTACCACTGTGGTGAAGTCAAGGAACTTCAAACGTCAGGAGCACAGAGAAACGAGTACATAGACACTCCTACTTGGTTCCTTATGCTCAGTTCAATTTTCCACTCTTTTTTATATATACATTTATTACTTTTGCTTACATGCATATGGTGAGTGATGGGTGCCCACGAAAGTCAGAAGGGGGTGTTGTACCACCTGCAGCTGGAGGGACAAGTGCTTGGGAGCTGCCCAATGTGGGTGCTGGGACCGTGTTCTCAGATCTTTCTTCTCTGCTTTCTGACCACCATCCTCCCATTACCAGGGTGTTCCCCCTTACCTTGGCCCAAAGTAATGGAGCCAGCTGAATATGACCTGAAACCACGACTAAGAATAAATCTCTCTTAAACATTGTTCTCAGGAAAGAGTGTCACAGTGGTAGAGAAGCTGACTAACTACTTTCTCTTCAGACTAATGTAAGAGGCACACATGGAAGCCCTGGGAGCTTCTTTTCCATAGTAAAATATAATCCTAAGGCCACTGAACAGTCTGGGGAAAATCACTGGGAACATCAAAAGTAGAGGAAGAAATCACAAGAGCATAGGAGACTTTGTGACTGATTATAGAAACAAAGACTGAAATATACATTGTTTCCTCCAACGGCCTATATGTTTACGTGTTTGTATATATGTCAATAATTTCATATTGCATAATTTCTATTTACTTTTTCCTTCATTCTATAGGATTAATTTACCTTCATTATGAGTGATAGACATTTAAGCATGTGCATTAAGCTTCTGTAATGATACCTAGTATGATGTAATTTAAGAGACAAAGCTTTGCACTCTATTGTAGAGGTTGCAGATATCAAGATAGAATTGTCAGAGTTAAAGAAGGGCTGACTGTCAGCGTGTCTAAAACTGCCTGTCGTTACGGCAAGCAAACAAACATCTGATAACTGCTCACAGATAGGGCACAAGGGAAGAGGGAAGGACCGTGCAGGATATAATAAGATGGTTCTGGTGAATGAAAAAGTCATTTGTGCTACTTGTTTTATAACATACACCACATTTTTAGAAATACAAACTTGTCAGGTTTCAACCATAGTCTGCTTTTGTGGGCTTCTTCTTAAATTTATAAGCATTCTAACGCGTGTCAAGCACTGCTATGTTTAAGTTAACTGGGATTGATTCCTACTACTAGCAGCAGAAACACTTCACTGCACACGTTTGCCGTATGTCTGCGGCATCTACTGAAGGTAACTATTCACAGGCTTTGCCGTTGCTGTAAAAACCAGGAAGAGCTGTCCTGAGGATGCAGCTAGCAGTGCTAGTGTATTGACAGTGTGTCAAGGCCCAAGTCTGACCCTTAGCACTGCCGAAGGGGAGGGGAGATAGATGTATGTGCATGTATACATATGTAGGAGAGAAAAGAACAAATAAAGTGATAAAATATTAAAGAGAAAATGAAAAATCAGCAATGTCCAGTGAATCTATTAAGTCTAAAATATTTGTGTTGAGGGTGTTGAAAGGTTCCCTCTTCAAGCACATATGTGAGAACAAGGGAAGGGAGTTGAGTTTTAGAGACATAAGAACAATGTCTATCAGAAAGCCTGGATGTGGAAAGTATAATAGATGTCAAAGACAAAGAAATACCCAAGAAGCAACAGAGGAAATGGAGAAGGTAGGACACTGTCTTTTTACCCAGTGTAGGCCCTCTCCTTTTGCCTAGCATACACAGAACCTATAGAGGCCTAAATAGTGTAGAACGCTGCAGCAAACTGAGAGAAATTAAGGTTGGGTAAAACGCATTGTGAGAAATTAAAAGGTTATTTGGAACGTAAACATTAACAAGAATATTGAAGTGAAAATTAAATTAGATTAGAAATACCTACACGCCTCAGTAAATGTGAAAAAAACAGAGTTAAAGTCAAGGACTGGTGAGATGGCTCATCAGATGAAGGCACTTTCCCTATGTGCTGGTTAGTTTTATGTCAACTTGTCATAAGCTAGAGTCATTAACTCTTCACCATATTGGCCTATGGGCAAGCCTGTGGTACATTTCCTTGATTGATGGCTGATGAGGGAGGGCCCAGCTAAATATGAGTGGTACCAGCACTAGGCCGCTGATCCTAGGTGCTATAAGAAAGCAAGCTGGACAGGTTATGAGGAGTAAGCCAGTAAGCAGCATTCCTACGGCCTGTGCATCAGCTTCTGGCTCCAGGTTTCACCATTTGAGTTTCAGCCCTGACTTCCTTTGACGATGTAGTACCATGATGTGCAAGTGGAAGGTGAAATAAACCCTTTTCTTCCTAAGTCGTTCACAGTCGTGGTGTTTCATCACAGCACTAGAAACCCTGTTTTTGTGGTTGACCCCTGACATTCATATAAAGGTGTAAGAGGACAACTGACTACATCAAGTTGCCCTTTCATCTATATACTCACACGCCGTGCACACACCAACACATACAAGCATACTCTAATAATAATGGTGACAGTAAAAAAAGTTGTTGTGGTTGATGATCATGATGATGATGATGGTGATGATGCTAAGAATTAGAGCTAAGATCTGAAACAGAATGCTGACCAACTGAAACTGTCACCACCAGAAATAAAATAAAAATCAACAAAAGATTTCTTAATACATGAGAATACCAAGCACGAATTTACACTGGATCGAACAATTTAAGCTCAAAGAGCAACAGCAAAGAATGAAGATCACTCGAGTGAGGAGTTAGAGAATCAGGAGCAACAGATGGCCAAAGGGACATATAACCCCAGGGTGGATGTCAATATTTAGCTGCAATGGATCTATGGGAAAGTGTTTGCTAGAGAAAAAAAAATTACTACTTTATTTAAAGCAACAATATGAAAACAAGTCCAGCCCTTTGACAAAAAGCAAGGCCTGCACACAGCAAGAAAACATCTTTGGGGCTGGAGCGAAGTCTCAGATCTTGCAAGCACCTGCCTGCTCTTCCAGAGGACCTGAGTTTGATTCACGCACCCATATGACTGCTCACAGACATTTGCAACGCCAGTCTTGGTGCCCTCTTCTGGCTACTGTCGATGTTGCATGCACATGGTGTACAGACACACCTGCAAGGCACCTGTACACATCTGGACACATGAAATAAATTTTTTAAAAAAGAAAAAACCCTCTTTGAAATGTCTCTTTTCCATATGATGGGTGCTGAAGATGAAACCCAGGACCAAGCTAGATACAGTAGTTCATAGATACTTCCCATTGCCAAGAAACACTTTTTTTGGTTTTTTTTGAGACAAGGTTTCTCTGTAGCTTTTGATGAAGAAACACTTTTTTAAAATGATGCCTGCTCTTTGAGAAAAGGTGTAGATGAGACATCTCAAATATGTACATGCACACATAAATCATATAAATTTACTATACATGTGTATGTAAAAATAAATACTTGGAAAGTAAAATTTCATCCAATCCATTACACTTGGAGTACTTTTATATTATATTTTTGTCTGGGTTGCTTTGATGTGTGTTGCTTTTACAATGGTCCCTTTTCTCCTTTCTATACATTATGGAGGATTAAGGCCCCAACAGAAGACAGCTAATTAAAAATACCCTACATAGCTGGGCAGTGGTGGCACACATCTTTAATTCCAGCATTCAGGAGAAAGAGACAGGTGGATCTCTGTGAGTTAAAGGTCAACCTGGTCTACATACAGAATGACTTCCAGGATAGTCAATGCTTCACAAAAAAAACTCTGTCTTGAAAAATCAAAAAAAAACCATGAAATACCCCACAAAAAACTAAAAAGTGCTATCCCAACAGTTATACAAATTAAAGCATAGAAACAAAAGAAATATAAAAACGTGACTTATATAACTGCTCTCAAAAAATAAGAAATAATAATTGAATCCAAAATATGAAAGTGTGGAAATAATAAAATGTCAAAAAGAAAGTCCAGTTCTAAGAAGGGAATGGTCAGTAATCTCAAAGAGGCTTCAAACAAACAGACATATGTAAAGGTCACCTCAAGATATTAACATGAGAGCCAGGAACTTGGACAAGAAATTTAGCCAAGGGAAAGACTTGAGAGAGAAAAAGCAAGGGGAAAAAAAGAACAGAAAAGTGCAGAAAGGTTCTAAATGAGGGGAAATTTTCAATGGAAAATATTACCACCACACTAAACCCAGTACGTGATAGAATCTCGGGGACTGGAGGTGAGTTTGAAGAAGTAAACAAGCCTGACAGAAGTAAGGGAAGAAGCAGCCATGACAACACTCAAGATCTATGGCACATGGCAAAGAGGGAAAGAAGATACAGACGAAAGACATACAGCGCCTATTCAATGAGAGTTCTGTGGTTCTCATAACCCAGTGTTACCCCATCAGATAAAATTTTAAAAAGTTATAAGATAAATTCCTTGATGAACATTATATATAAATTTTCAAAAATGCACACAAACTGATGCTAACAATATTACATATATATATATATATGCTTTAGAGAGAAGATCACTTGTTCTTCTTCCAAGGACTCAGTTTCCAGCACCAACATGGCAGTTCACAAAGCCTATAACTCTAGTTTCAGAGGGTCTGAGGAGCATGCTCAGTCAGGAACCATCAGCCTCTCACTGAACCTGTCAGGAACTCATTGAGAAAGAAACTGTGAAAGCAATCACATACAAGCAATTTTGAAATTTAAAATATCTATAAATAAATCTAACGGACTTCTTCAATGAAAATTATAAAACACTGAAGATAAAAAAGACACTAGAAATGTAAGATTTTCTATATTCGTGGGTTGACAAAATGAATATTGTCAAAATTGTGCATCAATAAAAATGATGTATACAACTGGAGCATTAATGGCATCATGCTCAGAAATGGGGGCAAAATCCTAGAATTCAGATGAAAGCTCAAAAAGATACCAAATAGCCAAAGCAATCTTAAACAGAAAAAGCAATGCTGAAGCTATCACAGTGCCTGAATTCAAATTGTTCTCTAGAAAGGCAGCAGAAAGGCCATGTTTCTCACAGGAAGGAAAAAAAAAGGACAAATAGATGAGTGAAATGTAACAGAGAACTCAAAAGTCAAACTGGGCATGGTGGTGAGTGCCTGTCATCCGCACGGGAGAGAGGAGAAGCAGAAGTCTTAGGAATTCAAGGTAAGCCTTGGCTACATAGAAAGTTAAAGGCCAGCCTAGATTATAAGAGATTCTGTCCACATGAATGAATGGACTGATTTAAAANAAAAAAAAAAAAAACCCACATAGCTACAGTTACCTGATTCTCAACAAAGGTACCCAAAACATAGATTTGAGAGACAACAAAATGATATTGGGAAAACTAGATGTCCCATATAGAAAAATGAAACTAGGGCCTAATAAATCACACTGTACAGAACTCAATTCTAATAAATCAAAAACTTTAATGTGACATTTGAAGCTTCAGAATGATTAGAGGAACAGGCAGGAAAAAAATCTTCAAGATGGAGGTTGATATGTAGCGTTTAGAGGGTAAAGTGGAAGGCTTATATGACTTAATACGTGGTCAAACGTCTCAAGAGGTTGTTTCAAAAACTTACGTAAACTCAAGTAATCCCTGGGAGAGAAGAGACACTGCAATGGCGACACCTGCAAGTTGTGAACAAAACTCCAGTGGATTGGCTTTCCTGAGCATCATATGTACTAGAATTGGTTCGGGGGTGCAGGTCACCCACTCTTCTGCAAATAACACATCATCCATGTTCCTGTAACTATTCCCAATAAACTCACTTCGCTGTGAGTGGAAAGTATTGGTTTGTCAGATTCTGGTAGGTGAAATTACTTGGGTCAAAGTCGCTAAAAATCAAACCCATTGAGGCAACAAAGAACCTTTTTGCAAGAATGTTGTCCTTGTCCCTGAGACAGTCATTCCTGTGAGAGGAGCGCTCCCAGGGCTATGGAGTACACAAGGGTTATCTTCAATCTTCACCTGAATCTCCCATCAAAAGACAGGCTCAGTCCCATAGTCCCAGTTGTTATGGTGGAAAATATGAGTATGGTGGTTTTACAGTAGTGTTTGCTATCACCATGGATACCCTGTTTTATTTCCCAGGAGGAAAGGAGTCAGGCTTGACCAAAGGCTTCTTTGTCCCCACAAGATCTCATCATGCATCCACCTGGAGATGCATCACCATGGAGAGACCATGGAAATAGGATCCCTCTTCTAACCACATCTTTCCTCTCCCTGTAGTAATAGCTCAGGATCTTCTCTCTCTGATACTGATAATCCCACTATTGATGGAGAAAAAGACCACTATCACAATGTAAAAGCCAAATTTAAAGCAAGCTTTAATTAAATACTAGCCAGGTGGGTGGGCTCTGGTCCATACCCAGGTTTCTGGGAAATGGCCCCAATCAAGTTTTGCAGTGGTCTAAGTATTTTCCATCGGATCCAAGCAAGGGCAAACATGCATCCTGATGTGCCTCTGACCCACATTCAATAAGGAAAAAGCATACATCCTGCCTGTGAAATTCCCACTCACATGCAATTAAGCACATCTGGTGCAGATGGGTCAAACTTGTTTAGGAGAGTGAAAACATGTGGCTTGTCATCTCCCATAGATGACAGCCTCCAAAATTTCAGCAACTGCCTGTCCTTGGGCAAGGGACTTGCAGATCAGAGACATTTTTGTTTCAGGGATCTCTTAGGCATAGTAATTAAAAGTTAAAATGTAACTTTGGCTCTCACATTGTCGTCACCTAGAGGAGATGTAATGGCTTTACTCCAAAAGACTAAGACTCGGAAAACAGTAGGATGGTGTTGTTTAGTTTCAATGAGGGTAAGATCTGTAACTGTGATAGATCCATGGAGTTCATCACAATGGCCTGTGAATCACAGGGATGTGGACATAATCTTCACTATTTGGGAAGTATGGTTCAAATGGTAATCTTTTTGGATCCAAGATTTAGCTGCATGCATTCTTGACAAAGATAGTCAGTAGATAAACAAATGTGTAACAAGTTAAGTTAGTGTCATTGCCGTTATAGCAAGAAAGGACCAGAAAACAGAATGGTACGAATATTCTGGGAAATTTTTTTCTTCATTTTTAATTTCTTTTTCGTGTGTGTGTGTGTGTATCATATGTGCTCATGTATATGGAAGCCAGAGGCTGACATCAGGTGTCTTATATCACTTTCAACTATTTTTCTTTTTAGAGACAGTATTTCACTATATCTCCCTCACTGGCCTAGAACTCCTTAACTAGAACTCCTGGCCTGGAACCAGGCTGGCCTCAAACTCAGAGATCTGCCTGTCTTTGCCTCCTAAGTACCATTGAGTTACACCCACAGACCTTCTTTACTTTTGTTTTAAGACAGGCTTTCTGTATCCAGCCTCAGTCTCTCGAGTCCCAGGATTACACATGTGCACCACTGCTCACTACAAAAATAACATGGTTTGGGTGCTGGAATAGAAAAGTAGAATCTGCTGTCTGGCACATGGTAGCAAGCACTCTACCATGGAGCTGCATGACTAGCCCTGCTTCTGTTTGAAAAGAACATTCCTCCTGTTCATAGGTGTTCTGCCTTTGGGGTGCAGTGAGATCTTCATTTTCATCTCACAGGCTGTTGTTTGAATTCCTCACAAACAGGGCACATGCGGAAGGGTACATTCCAAAACCAACACTGAAAATTTAAAGCTGTATCAGAGTCAATCCATTTGGGTTTTTTGCTCATTATTTATAGCTTAAAATGTTCTCCATGTTATTATAGTGGACACTTATCTCTGTGGTCTCTGTAAACATTTGAGAGGGTGGGACAGGGCAAAAAGCAATCGTCCATTCTCATCCTTAGCATCAGTTCAGAGCAATGCACAGAAAGTCATGCTCTTTAGTGCAGAATGCTTTCTGGCTTTTTCAAAAATAGATTCCTTACATTATTGCTGCAGCCATATTTTAAAATAATGTCAAAAGTTGTGTAAAGTTTCCAAAGATTCACTGTAATTTGGTTTTAGTGGCTATTAGGAAGATAAAAGACTTATTGCCCTTTAAATTTTAAAAGTACTGTCAACATAATTAGGTTATCACAATAAGGGTATCGTAGGTGGAATTTCTATGTATTTACTTTGACATGACCTTAGTAAAAGAGGGGATAGTAGGTTATGTGTTCAGCATAAGGAAACTGGAAATTTAGAGTCAAAGTCACTATGACCTATTTTATCCTTCCTTTTAAGGAAATGTAATAAAGCAAAAGGTAGAAAAAGTCCAATTTCATTGATGGCAGGGGACACACATGTATATGGGCATGCACGCACCATGGGGCAAAAGTGAAGGACAATTCTGTGGCGTTGGTTCCCTCCTCCCACCTGTATGAGAGTTCTGGGCATCAAACTCGGGTCAACAGGTGTGCATGGCAAGAGACTTCACCCACTGAGCCATCACACTGGTTCATGGCAGAGATATTCTTTAAAGCCATGGAGACACAAAAGTGGGAGAGCAAAGAAAGGTGACCATACTTTTAAGTGCTTGGAACTTTGAGGATGATTCAATTCTGATTTTTAAAGAATGAACTTTTGTGGACTGATGGGGGAAAAGAAAATGCTAAAGAGCATTTATTGGAGGTCATTTTCACAGTGAACTTTCTGGGAAAGGGAAGCCTCGGGGGGAATGGAGCAAGGCCATCTTGGAGACAACACAGCAGAGCAGATAGAAGCTCTGCCACTCGGGCAGATTCCTCTGAGCAGATCAATAAGCTCCTGAGAATCTGCTAAAATGGTTTCAGGAGTCAGGCTCGCGGAGCAAGGTGGCAACCGCAGGGAAAATTCTTCTGAGGGTCAGGCTGCCGAGCCTGTAGGCTGATACAGGAGAACCACACACCGTCGGAGCAGACTGCATGCCCGAGTTAGCGGTGCAGTTGTTAGCTGTATCACATAAGCACCAAAAACTCTTCCTGTAGTAAAAACGCTCTCCGTAACCGTTCACTCGGCCGGCCGCCTTTGATCTGAAAACAGTGACTTTTTCAGCCCGCTTCGCTGTCAGTCTTGGTGTGCGTAATTAACCACACGCCTGCGGAGTTGAATAGACTTCCTGACTGATTTCTGCTCCTGTGACCTCTGAAGTACTTGTGGACAGGAGCAAAGGGGTGACTTCCTGGTTCCATTCATACTTTAGGATGAAGCACAAATGTCCTTTATGCTCAGTCTCCATTTAGGGAAAGTGTTCTGCTGAGCGAGTAGAAGAGCTTTGGTGTTCACTGCTCTAATTACTGTCAAATGGTCTGCATCTCCCCCGAGGCTTTGTTGGAATTGGCAACATCCAGCCCGTGAGATGCAGAAGGACAATACCCTTTGAACAGAATGGGTGGAGCCATGAAAGCAGCCTTTGATGCTCACGCAGATACTCATAGAATGGAAGCTAAAGCCCAAAGCGTAATGGTTACCTGTGTTTCAGCCAAAGCCAGGACACCAGCGGAATTTGGAGGCAACAGTCACTTTTTCCCCATTATTTTCAGCCATTTGCTTGTCTAGAAAGAGATTTAAAACCATTTCGTCAGCTTTTCTTTCTGCTGTTCTGGACAAATTAGCGTTATCAACAATTGAAATACAATTGAAAAAGATCTATGAAAACAAGTTTTTTTGTTTCATAACTGATATTTTGCTGGGTGAAAATCGGGCATAGACAACTCAGTTTTTACACTATCCTTAAGGCACATACCAAAACCTGAAGAACGTGTATCATGTTTCTTTGTGAGCAACCAGGTTCAAACATGGTGGCAAATTTTCCTTAAAAAGATCTTTCTGGTATCACCCAATGTTCCTTTCTTGGCTTCCACTAATTGACACTTTTTTTTCTCCAGCTTTCCCAGCCCATTATCAGTGTTGTTAAGAAACGGACCATCACTGTAAAGAACATGCAATATTACCCTTTCTTGTCAAACACTAAAACTTCCGTTTATACAGATGCCCTGCTGCCTTCTCAGAACTCAAGGGACAGAAGTCTTACATGGCTTGGCCTTTCCCATTTTCCTTAATTTCTTCTTCACTGATTCTTTGAAAACAAGCCTGTTTTGCAAGGCTATGATGTCAGGTCCTAATCAAGAGGGTCTGGCACAGGTACCACTTGTATTAGCTAGAAACTGAGTGTACTCCCTGTTTCTAAGGGCAGGCTAGCCTGCTTTGGGTCTCCATGGACCCTTTTGGCAAAACAATTTGCCTTGCTGAGCTGCTTTCACATGGGTTGTGAGTTCCTTTGTGCAAAATCATTTTTGTTAACAATTATTCATTGTTCCCACTGCCATTACCAGAGGGCACACCTCTAGGACAGGGCAATGGCCAAGGGTGTTTATTTAAGATTTTTGTTTGTTTGGGGTTTTGTTTGTTTGTTTTGGAAATGGTTGTAAAAAATGGTATTTGAGACACATTAAGTGTATCATTGAAACTCCGAATTGCCATTTAGTGAGGCCATTTAGCAGGCTATAAAACTAAGCCCTCTCTACCTACTGTCAGCTGGCTCTGACACAGCCACTGCTTCCCCTGACTTGGTCAGCTTCTTCGGGTTTTACCAAAAGTTCAACAACCAGCAAATTATTTATCCTCTTTTATTATTAATTATTTATATTTTATGTATATAAGTATTTGCCTAAATGTAAGTCTTTGAAGGACATGGACACCTGAAGAGGTAATTGGATCCCCTAAGATCCTGGGGCTGGAATTACAGACAGCTATGAGCTGCTGTATGGGTGCTTGGAATTGAACCCTGGGTCCTCTTGTACAAAATAGCTGATAATACTATTTCTCTGGTTTGTATAGGAAATGAAGCAGGCAGCATTGATAGATGGACATGTTGCACTGTTAACCGGACTCAGCTTGACTACCTTCTCTTTCACATCATCAGCAACCGGTTCTGGTTTTCCGTCTTTCTCTTCTCTGCAGCTAGACCTTAAGTTCTTGGTCAGTCACCTCAGTCTGTGCTCTCTCTGTTTCCCTTATCCCTTTGGTCCACACTTTTCTGACTGGTGATTTGTCTTTCTCGCAGCCTTTTCCGGCTCCTTTACCACCTCAACAGAAGCAGAATTGGCTGATAACCTGGGGGGCTTCTCGTGGGCGCATCCCTTGCTGCCCCTTCCGAACTGATCTTCCTCTTGGGCATTGTGGTTATTCCACCAGCACATTTGATGCCAAAGCTCTCTGTTACAGAGCTGGGCTGCCTGGCTGCTTCAGCACAGACTGCTCAGGAAATCATTACTTTTTGAAGTCAAATACTATAGCAAGATTGTCTTATAAATATGCTGATAAACCTTACCTGTTAATATGGCTTAACTAAAAAGACACATAGTTCTAAGGATGACCAACAGTAAATTGTGCTGATATGGGGAAGACAAGAATACTTGTCTCCGTATACTACCCTACAAAGGAAAAGAAACAACTATTTCTAAGGATTTGTGTGCCAGGCATTTCTAGCGTCCATAGTATCACTCATCAGAAAGACTGCAATCCGGCAAATGGATGAAACTAGAAAAAACATCCTGAGCGATGTAATACAGACCCAGAAAGACAAACATGGTATGTGCTCATTCTTAAGTGTATGATATTAGATACAAGGCAAAGGATAACCAGGCTGTAATCCACAACCACAGAGAAGCTAGATAAAAAGAAAAGGAGGACCCTAAAAGGGACACACATGGAGGGCCGCAGGAAAGGGAAATAGTTAAGATCTCCTGGGTAAACTGGGAAGGGGAGTAGAAGGGAGAGGATGAGGAATGGGAACATGAGGACTAGAGATGGTCGAGTTTGGGGAGGGGTAGAGAGGGAGAACAATGAAAGAGATATCTTGATAGAGGGGGCCATTATAGGGCTAGGGAGAAAACCGATGTTAGAGAAATTCTCAGGAATCCACAAGGATGACTCCAGCTAAGACTCCTAGCAATAGTGAAGAAGGTGCCTTCCCCTATAATCAGATTAGTAACTACCCTAATTGTCATCATAGGACCTACATCCAGTAACTGGTGGAAGCAGATACAGTGATCCACAGCCAAGCAAGGGGCTGAGCTCCTGGAGCTTAGTTGAAGAGAGGGAGGAGGGATCACATGAGAAATGGGGGGGGTCAAGACCATGATGGGGAAAACCACAAAGACAGCTGCCCCAAGCTAGTGAGAGTTCATGGACTCTGGACTGACAGCTGGGGATCCTAATTGGGATAGAACTAAGCCCTCTGAATGTGAGTGACTGTTATATAGCTTGATCTGTTGGGGAGTGGCTGGCAATGGAACCAGTACTTATCCTAGGTGCATGAACTGGTTTTTTGGAGACCATTCCTTATGGTGGTATACCTTGCTCAGCCTTGATATGGCGGGAAGCACTTGGTCCTGCCTCAGGTTGCTATGCCAGACTTTGTTGACTCCCCAGGGGAAGCCTTACCTCCTCTGAGGAGTGGATGGGGGTGAGATGGGAAGAGATGGGGGTTGCAGGAGAAGGGAAAGGAGAGAGAACTGGGACTGGTATGCAAAATCTTAAATTTTTACATAAAAAAGAATTGTGCCATAGGTTCTGTAAAAATGTGTGCAAAATTCTGGTATGTAATGAGCACAATTGATATTACGGTCTTTCTTGGGTCTTTTGCTTTATTATAAATCAGAAATTGTCAGTGTCCTCACAAGCTAGGTGCCTCAGCTTTTCTTCTATGTCAATGGTTTTTCAAACAAAAATGAGAGCTCAATGAGTGCTTTTGATCTTAAAGCAGATGTGGGAAAGGATAATGTATAACTGAGTAAAAATATTTCACTGATCTTTGAAAATCAACTGAAGGCAAATCTCCTATGATAATCCCAGTGGTATACTGTAGTGGACTAGATGATGGAACAAAAAGACTGTTCTGTGTTGAAAGGGAAGCCCTGAAAATAAAGTACAAGTTACTCTTGTAAAGAAATTTGCATGTAGAAAAGAAATCTGAGTATAAGGAAGCCTCCCTTTCTGTACCAGGAATGAATGAGCTACAATTATCACTTGCATTTGTAAAGTTTTCCACTGGAAGACTTTCATGTTGAAGGCTTGCTCCTCAGTTAATGGGAGTTGATGAAAACTTTAAGAGGGGTCTAATTCCAGGAAGAAGGGAAGGGAATGCCTTTGAAGGGTTTATTGGGACCCTCCGCTTCTCTCCCTTTCCTTCTCTTCTCTTCTCTTTTCTTCTCTTCTCTTCTCTTCTTCTCTACTTTTCTCTCTTCCTCCTCCAGCTCTTTATCTTTCTGTGCCTCCCCCCTCTCTAAGACATCAACATGGATCTTAACCATTTCTCTCTTCCTCTCATCTGTTGGTAATGGGAGCAAATGACTGTGGACTAAGACATGTAAAACTGAGAGTCAAAGCAAACTGACCTCATGAATATTGTCAGCACAGTGAAAGCTGACTAACCCAGAGTGAGCCATTGGGAATACTTGTGGATGTACTCTTACATTCCCATAACAAAATCAACACACTTGCTTCTTTTCCTGCCCTCTGCCTCTCCACATAACCGATAATTAGCCATCCCCACACCTTCACTTTCTTGTCTCAGTGAATGGTTCTGAAGTTTGAATGCAATCACCTCTTTGGAACTTATTCATTTCTCTTGGAATCTTTAATGAGGTACACCTGATAATAAACTTCTTTTGGTTTTTGTCCTATTGATTTGTCATTTGTTACAGGGCACTGACTCAGAACACTTGCAGAAAAATTTATTTTGCTTTTTCTGTGCTGAAAATAAGAAACATGACTAATAATTTGATAAATTTTTAAAAAGTGCATTTGTTTGACTATTTTAAAAGATTTATTTTCATTTTATGTGAATATGTGTTTAACCTGCATGTATGTATGAGCTCCATGTGGGGACTGGGAATGGAAGCCAGGTCCTCTACAACAGCAGAAATTGCTTTTAAGCACTGAACCGTCTCTCCAGGCCCCTCATCTATTTTTGATATTAAAAAATATATCAATAGTTGGCAATACAACCTGGTATTATCTTATCCCCATCTTTCAAAAATGAGAAAAGATTTTAGTGAATATTCCTGGATCAGATTTTGGAGGCTTTATAAAGATTTATTTAAAAACTTATAAGTCAATTTATATTGATTTATAAAAATCAATAAACTATTAGAAAAATCCTGTTCATAATATGATTTTCAGTACACATAAAAAAGTGTTTGCCACCATAGTGTTTATTTTGTTAGGAAAACACAAAGTTGAGGAGCAGAAAAAAACAAAAAAAATCAGAAAAACAAACTTCTATCTCAGCCATCTCTTTAGCATGTCTATCCATTCCCATTTTCCCTTCTATTTTCCTTCCATTTTGATACCCTGTGTATCATGCAGGAGCTGTCCCCTCACACCAAAGTCATATTGCCTAGGATCCTTTCACCCTAAAACTACTTTCAAATACACTCATCTGACTAAAATTTACCAGCCCAATCCTGTTCACACAATAGTTTCAAAAAGCCTTTATTGCATACTATACATTTGCATATATGTAAGTCTACACCAATCAAAACCTGCCCATCCAGATAGCTATTATATTATGGTAGGATAAGAGAGAAGTTATTCAGGGCAAGATCATCCTCTGGTTCTGTCAAAGCAAAATTACACCTGATAGAGTTCAACGGGTGTCAAGACATTATTAAAGGCTATTGTAGTAGAAGAGAGAGATTGAACTTGACCGGTCTAACAGAAGCCACTGGGAATTTATAGACACTGGGCAGGGTGTGGGTCATTCGAAAGAAAAGGACCAAGATAAACATGATTAGATACCAAGAGTGAGATAAATGGAACTTGATTACACATTAAAGTGGACAAGAGCCTAAAGAGATTGGCCAGAAGTATTCTAGCTAAAACTGAGTTCAGCAGGCCACTGACGGAGCCTAAACAAGAAAAGGACTCAAAGTAGTCTGGCTAAAGTTCGAAAGAGTCACTGCCATTGTGGTATGCATTGTGACACCCCACACTCAGGAGACTGAAACAGGAGGATTGCAAATTTGGGGTGGTCTGAGGTAGAATCTATCTCAAAAAAAACAGACAAACAACAACAAAAAGCAGAAAAAGAAACAAACACTGAGATATAGCTCAGGAATGTAGCATTGCCCAGAATGCACAAAGTTACAAAGCTCTGGATTCAATATTTAGCACATGAGTGTGTGCACACACATGCACACATTCAGAGAGAGAGAGAGAGAGAGAGAGAGAGAGAGATGAGAGGGTGGGGGTAAAGGCAGAGACAGACACGGTCAATTTTTAAGTATCAGCTCCCTCTCAAGATGCTTGCTGGTATATCTCATCACCAAGGTATGTTGTTATCCCATTTTCTGATCTAAGACAACTTTGGTTGCAAACTCGTGATCACTCTTCAAAAAAGCTGTCTATCTTATTAGCTCAAATTATCTGGAGGAGCTCCATGGAAGATCCTGCCAGCTGCTTAATCTTGGTTGAGTAAAACATCATGACTATAGAGAGATGAAATCTTGCAGATCAGGAACCAAGGTTATCTTATCCTAATTTTAAACTTCGTTGATAGATTGTCCACCCCTATACCTAGCCTAACAGCCTATGACCATAAGATAAAAATCAATGCATGCTTGACAGACCTCTAGCCTCTACCAATGCTAAAACTAAGACATCAATAGCAGGTAAATCACAGAGAGGATATTTCTTCCACCTGCCTATCCAGTGCCCTTTGAGCATGATTGATAGATAAATTGATTTATGTTTTGCTTTTGTTTTATGACTGCAAAACTTGCAGTAAGTATTTCCATGGTAGCACGTGCCTTTCAAGGTACCTTGAATCCATGTTCCTAAGCCATCATCTCTCCTACTTAGCTCAGAATAAACTATCTTTTATTTCCTTTTAAGCAGAGCTGCCATTCTAAACTGATAATTTACATTTCAATGTTTCTATGATCCTGTTTCTTGCCTTCATATTGAGGCAGAAAAGTCCGATAATGTTCTCTAGATTGCATTATTCAGATGAATAACATGATTTTTATTAGTGTGTGCATGTAATGGATTCTCTTGTTGACCAAGCATTGGGCAGGCTCCTCTGAAACCCATTCTCAGTAACCCCCAAACTTTGGCTTCCTTCTTCCCAGGACTCACCTGCTAAGTGAGTTTACCAAGAATTCTCCACTATCAATATCTGATGATTCACAGTGTCTGCACAAATTAACCATCCCTTGCCATCACCAAACATTACCAAGGCCTTTCTCTAGCATGAATCCTGCTGGGTTATTTGTACAAGAATTACCCTACTTTAATAATTTTTATTCTATTTCCCCTACTACTCTGCTCCTTAGTTGTAAACCCCATGTCTGCCTGTTATCATCAGACCAACTCAATATCCTTACACCCTGTACTTCTATTGCAGTATGTGCTGAATAAAATCTGGTTTTACCATTTTAACTATTGGGTTTCTGATTTTTCTTAAACAGTTGTACTCCTCTCTTACTAGATGAAAAAGGGGTTCTGGTGTGGACTTTAAGATTGCTGTGTTAGAAAATAAGTTGACAATGGAAATCACCTATGGAGTTGAGATGTTTTGAAGGACATGGGCTATTGAAAAGGCCATGGTATGTCTCAAATAATTAGAATTAAGTGATTGAGATTCGGGATGAGGAAAGAGCAGATAAACATTCCACCTTTACCCAACATGTGCTCCGAGCACTTGAGCTATGGACTTAAATTTTGTTTTAGTAAAGTTATTGTAACTTGAAATTTAAATGTCTATTTTAAAGATTCTATAGAGACGGCTTGGCTGTTAAGAGCAATGCATTTCTTGAAACCCCAGTTCAGCTCTTAGCATCCACATCCAGCAGGTCATACCTGACCTCTGCAGGCCTCTGCAGGCCACATCACTCATGTGTAACATGTGCATGTGCGTGCAGACACACACACACATACACACAATAACACAATATAATAAATAGTTGATAAACTGACTTATAATGACTGTCAATCCTTCACTGAAGGGCACATTCTGAGCTTTTCAAAGTTTTCAGAGTCTCGCGGATTTAGTGTAGTTCATCTGACTAGTTGTTATTATGTTTTATCTAGTCATTAACAAAACATTGAAATTCATTACAAACACCCAAGCTCTCTAGGTGGCTTCAAGAAAATGATAGAAATACATGGAACAGGGATGCAAAACAAACTTGTATACAGAAAGAAGAAAAACCTCAGACTGAATCTCCCCGAGGTTCGTAGGTTAAACGCAGCATGAGAGGATGGCAGAAGGAAGGGAGCAAGGAATGGAAATGAGATTAACTACAAAGACTGTTTCCCTCTAAGACAAAAGTTACCCATTCTGGATATTAAGTCTGGGGAAGATCTGTTATTTTTATTCTCTCAATTTAAAAATGATTGGCTCTTGAGGACAGAGACAACCCTTCTTTCAGACACACAATTCTCCACGAAGGGGTTACATGTATGTGGAGCTGAAGGCTTGGGTTTCCATGGGAAGCAAGTCTTCTTTCAACACATTACATCAGACCGTACCATACACCAACATACCATATGGAATGAATACCAATATCATAAACATGCTTTCGTCAGGCAAGTAGGACACTCACGTATTTAAAACAAGAATCACAAAACATGGTGGCAGTTTAAGGAGTTCATTGAGTTCTTGGTTGATACAATATCACAGATGTGAATTCCCAAAGTTATGGGCCCAAAGATTTCAAAATCTGAGTTGACGTATTCAGGCTGTGTCTTAATATGTACTAAATCACTTTAGTAGAGTGCTATCCAATTAAAATAACTTAATTATACTTGAAATAGTTTTCTGTGCTAATTCACCCATGTGAGCCATGGGAGAGGGAAGGACAATTAGGCAGCCCTAGCAGAGTGCAACTGAAGAACAATGTGTGCCACAAACAGACCATTAAGAATTTAAACTATTGTGACACTCAAGTTGGCAGTTATAATTGTAGGTGGGATTTCTGTGAGAAGAATGCAATGATCAAAACTGGATTTTAACCAGCACACCTGAGCACTCTGAGGGGGGAAAATATGACTTTACTACCATAAATAAATACCTCCTTTGTTCTATTTCTGAATGTAAAGGTACCAGTTCCTGGGCAGGTTGAATTCCTGGGGCTCTGCTTTAGTTCTAGCTCAGGAGGAAGCATGCCACCTACAGAATCACCAATCACCTTCCTGCAGAGATCTCTGTTCAAGCAAAGAAAACTATTATTAGGTATTTGATGGTTCTTATTAGCACTTGATATCTTAAAATTTTGTTTTCAAATGCTTTACATTAGGTAAGTCAAAAGTTTGAGGCTCAAACACTCAGTCAGAATCACAACTAACTACTGCTATCAATTCCCTTTTTGGTTCAATCAAGAAAATACCACTCCAGTTGCAAGAAACAGGTTAGAATGCCTTTTCTCTGTGGGAGCAGGGGCAGGAGACCCAGAGAAGAAAATCATGTTGAATTCTGAAGGCTGAGGTTGGAATGCAGAGAGAAAGAACCACAACACTACAAACTATACAGTGGCAGTTGTTTGAACATTCTGGACAAAATAAAACATACTTTGAACATGATTGTGTTGAAAGAAAAATCTTCCATTAAATTGAATTTAACAGTTTGAGTAAAAAATCAATTTGCTAACGAGGATCCCTTATAATGGTAGTTCTCAGTCTTCCTAATGCTGTGATCCTTTAATAGTTTGTTATGTGTGGTGACCCCCAACCGTAAAATTATTTCATTGCTACTTCATAACTGTAATTTTGTTGCTGTTAGGAATAGAAAGGCAAATATCTGGAATGCAGGATATCTGATATGTGACTCCTAAAGGGGTCACAAACCGCAAGTTGAGAACCTCTGTCATAGAACATAAAAAAGGTCCAGAGAACTCTGTTTTGAAAAGCAGACAGGGAGCATCAATCAACAACTTGATTTGGGTGTTTTTGTGTCCTTAAATGGTCATGGTCTGACTATTGGGCAGCCTGGAATTAGTTGAAGCTTCTTCTCTGTGTTTGGCTGAGTTACATTGCATTTGATGACATTCCATCTCAAGAAACAAAGGCAATATTGCTTACAATTACACTTTGATTAGCCATAGTACAAAGTAGCTCCCATTCTAGACTATGGTTAGAGATTCTCAGTTCTCCTATTTTCTTTACACTACTTTAAGAATTTCTCCTGGGTACTCTAAAGGGTTCAGCTGCTCAGTAGACAGAATAAACGGCAGATATGCAGTCTTCTACATCAGTAAGTATCTGGCCTGGGTGACCCTTTCACACTGAAGTACTCAGAGTAGGAAAAATTAGATAAAGCTGCCCTTTGCAGAATAGTTTATTTCTTTTACATTGATAATGTGCTGTACTTATTTCTTTCTATATTAATAATGACTTTCACTGGGACATTTTGCTGCTGCATATCCTTCACTGTATCTCGCTCTTATTCTCCCCCACTGTTCTATCCATTCTGCCCCATCTCTATATATTTAAGTCTAGATTCCACAAATGAGCAAAAATATGAAATATTTTTTATCTGTTTTATCCTCTATCCTCATCCTCTTAGGTATCTATTCCTGCTCCTTTATAGTATTTTTAATTTATTTTTATTTTTAGAATAATTTGAAGTTAAAAAATTGAGAAGCTAATACCATGGTTTCCTATGTATTCCCAATCCGATTACTCCTCTTATTAGCATGCCAAATGTATCAGTTAGTGAGCTTATATTGACCTGTAGCTACCACATAAAGCCCATACCTCTCCACATTTCCTTAGTCTTTCTTAAACGTTCACTTTCTTTTCCAACATCCCACTCAGAGACCCACAGTACTTTAAACTGATGTGTCTCTTTAGTCTGCTCTTGACTATAGCATTGGATAAATTTCCCTCATTTTTATATTACAAGCTTTCAGAAGTGTTTTATACAGTGTCCTTCAATGGGTTCTTATCTAATTTATTTTTCTTCTTCATGACTAAAAATTAGTTAGTTTTGAGACACTGTTTCTCTGTGTAACAGTCCTAGCTATCCTGAAACTAGCTCTGTAGACCAGGCTTGTCTCGAACTCACAGACATCACCTGCCTCTGCATCCCGAGTGCTGGAATTAAAGGCATGTATCACCTCCCAGCTTAGTTATATATTTTGAGAAAGAAGAAATTTACTTAGTCAATCATCATAAATTCATTATTTTCCACTATAGACTATTATATAATACTACAACATTGGTTGTCGATTTTGTTCCAGCTTAAGCCATCTGGTGTACTTTCACTTGAGTATTCTGCCCTTTTGATGCATCCCCATGACTGAAAGATTGTTTTTTATTAAGAGTGGGTTGTAGTACTTTTTATCTTGTCACTCTAAGTTGTCTCAGACCCATCTCATATACTTCCTGCTCTAGTATCAAATGAATTATCCACCCAGGAAGTCCTGGTTTCTTACTGCTGGTGCTGGTATTAGAAACCATGATCTAGATACTAGGTGGGTCTGTTGCGCTTAGTGTGTCTGTTCTGAGGCTCTCCCAGTTGTAGCAGAAGGAAAACCTTCAAGTCTACTACACTTTGATGTATAGACAGAGTTGAGTAGAATTGGCATGATAACAATGTTGAGTCTTCTAATCCATGAATTTACAATAGCTCTCCACTTAGATTAATGTTCACTGATTTCTTTCTTCAGTGTTATGTAGTTTTCTGCACATATGTCCTGTCCATGTTGTCTTATATATACAATTTTAGAAAAAAAATCCCCTTTCTCCACGCAAAAGTGCCTAAAACTATTTTAAGGGGTGTGTTCCCTTTGGGACACTAGTTTGTCCATCGGTAAGGGAAAAGTAAAGAAGCAAGCAGATTTTTCAAAGTTTAACAAGAAACTAAAATTAAGTGCTGAATCACTGTGTCATACATGTATTGTGTGCTCACTTTTGCTTGGAGTCCAGTGATGTCTACTTTAAGAATATTATAGAGCCGGATAGTGGTGGCCCATTACTTTAATCCTAATACTTGGGAGGCAGAGGCAGGCAGATCTCTGAGTTTGAGGCTAGTACAGTCTACAGAATGAGTTCCAAAGTAGTCAAGGCTACACAGAGAAACCCTGTCTCAAAAAAAACAGAAAAAAGACAACATAGAAAGTGTTATAAAATTTTCATATTATGTTAGTTCTATCTTCTAAAATTTGATAGATGATATCTTGGTTCATAAACCAATGAGTTCTTCATTAATCTCCTACAGGAAAGTATTTGAGAGATAATTGTTATGTTAAGTGAATTTTTGCACACTTAAAAGAATCATATTTCTTAAAGAAGGCACTACAAAAAGAAATTAGAGCATTAACTTAAAAATTACTCATTCATTTCCCAGCAGCTCTTATCATTATAACTCTTAACGGCAGCTGAACTTCACTCTGCTTTTACGATGCACATTTTAGAAACTTGGAGTGGCCTTGGCAGGAAATGTTTTGGGTAATGCATGTTTTTCTATATCCTGCAAATTTGATGGCTCCCTCCCGTCATTTTTAGATTTCTCCAGTAAAAACTCACTGAAATATAGTATATGGGGCATATTTATTAGTATAGAATTTTATTTTCAGCACAATAGTACCAGACCTAGAGGAATATGGAAACAAACTTAAAGATGAAGTTTCCTGTAAGCAAGTTATTCAGTCTTATCTTCTCTCCATTTCTCCTAATAGTGAAACCCACAAACAAAAAGTTTCTCTGTCCTTACATCAGCTATCAGTAAAATTCAGTTGAACTCTCACTGTGTGAGAGAAAAAGAACACTTGACAGGCTTCTTAAATCAATCTCTCTGCTTTTGCATCCACACAGACAGAATCCTGCAAGTAGAGCCCACACTGACCCTTGCACATCTACCATGACACCTGAGAACAACTTGCTGTTAAAAAGGAAGGGCTGCCTTCCCGGATGCACCTTTAGAGATGTGCCGCCTGATGCTTCAGACCTGCCCAGTTCTGGGATGATTCTGACGACTGTCTGTTCATTCTTTGCCCCTGTCTTCCCTTGGCGGTGCATCACTCTCTTTTCAGCTTCGCCCCTGGCTTCACTGGAGCATTCCCTTCGGAGTTCTCCCCTTTTCCCCTCTCGTCATCCTTAATTTTTGTTTTAATGTTTGTTTTTCTTTCTCACTCTGTTGGGATTCTACATAGCCACTCTTTGTCTTTATGCATTTGCAATATGACAAACCAAATCTGACCAAAGCTTTTGAATTGTTCATCATGATATTTTATTAACACAGGGCAAGCGTTGAAACTGAGACTGTTCTGAATGTCAGGGTTGGGATGCCACCTCTACAGCTTAGCGTCTGCCATATACTTAATTGAGGCAAAATCTATCGGCTCTGAATGACATTTCTGGATCTCCTGTGATGAAGCAGCTAGAAACAGAAAAAATAATTCTGTTCATATGTAAGGCTTGGAAGATATTAATATTTTACCAACATGCACACTGTCCACACAGGCAGTGGCAGTGGTTAGTGGCAAAATGAATGATAAAGCATGGCATAGTTATCCTACATATTCAGAATAGTAGAGGAAATATTTATTTGGATTCATAAACCTTGAAAGATGTGATAGAAGTGGGGGAGGATGATAAGAGAAATGGTATGGGAATTCCAGTCATACATATCATCAAGTCAAAATTACTTTTTTAAAGCTAATTATGTTTACTTATGTCATGGGATCCAAGTGCAAAGCATACAAAACAATATGAAAATACTAACTAAAATTAATTTGACTTCTCTAAAAGTGCCTCATGTATGGGGCTGGAGAGATGGCTCTAGCACTGGAAGAATACTGGCTGCTCTTCCAGAGGACCTGGGTTCAATTCCCAGCATTCACATAGAGGTTCTCAGTCATCTGAATCTGCAGTTCCAAAGATCCAATGCTGTCTTATGGCCTTTGCAGGTGTGGTACACAGCTATACATGCAGACAAAATACCCAAACACAGTGAATAAATACATAAATAAAATTTTAATAGCATATATTCAGAATGTATACTATTTGGAAATTTTCGTATCGATTTAGCCTGTTCTACTGTTTGCTATCTAGTGTCATAAATATGAAGGAGGCAGGATAGTGATTGAAAATGTGAGCATCTGAGAAACCATTAAAAAATCAGGCCAAAGCACTGCAGTTACCAAGATAACTCAGCTTGTAAAAGCATTTTCCACCTGTCCTGTGACCTGAGTTCAATCCATGGAGCCAGAGAGGAGGAGAAAACTGACTTCGACAGGTTATCTATGACCTCCAAAGGAATGCTCACACACACCACATACAAATAATTTTTGAAATAAAACTTGTTCCACTTTATGAGTTATATAAAATAACACATAGGACAATGGAGGACAGTAAAGGCTCATCCTAACCTCCCTTTCCTCCAAGGCTTTATTTCAACAGCTCCACTCTCTACTCGACTATCAATCAATCGTATCAATCTACAGTTTTTTTTCTTTAATGGTTTCCTCAAGTATTGGTATCTATAGGGGTTTTTTTTAAGATAATGTTATAGGTACTGAAGATGCTCTTTGCTAGAATTAAGCTAAGTATTTAATGCTTAAGTATTTAATACCAATTGTTCTTAGAATAATCAATTGTTCTTAGAAAAAATCTTCAAGAAACAAATATGCACTGTAAGGGTCCCACATTGGAAAATGTAGAATCTATGTCTAAGAAAGCATCTGCAAATCAGTAGAGAAAGATATTGAGCAATTTTCTTTGAACCACTGAAACACTAGTCTCTGTGCTATGACCGAGATCTGTGGTGTTTTAGCACCAAGTGATTCTTGGTACAGAAGAGCATGGTGCCACCTGGAGTACTGTCCATTCACAGGCTGGCACTTTTGCTATGGGAACTAGTGCATGTGACTTGTTTCCATGGTAGCACACAAATTAAAGATCCCAAAGCCTGCTGTGTGGAAAAGAAAAAGTGTATATGTGTGTATATGTCTGTGTGCACATTTAAGAAAACCTTTGCCCTAGATTTTAGCAGAGCTATCATGAATATCAGAAAAATCTTTAAGTATAGTTTCAAAACCTTCTTCATCATGAGCAAGACATTGTAATTGTATTATATACTGTGCTGTCACCGCTTAAGAGTCTAATATTAGAAAGAAAGTATTTTCCTAAGGCACGCATCAGATAATAGTCCTTTTGTGAGCAGATCTGTCTATCCTGATACCTTCTTTTTAATCTCTTCTGATGAATATCAACTGCTTAAGTAACATCAGAAACAACAGAAAAACTTCATAATAAAGAATATTAACATAAATTGACGTTTCAATAGTCAGATAAATTCTAAGACTCAGCTATCATAATCTCTAGTTTTGGACAAAGCAACATCTCCACAGAACTGCATGCTTTGCCAGAAACCAGCTGTTAAAACCAACCAACACATGCTTCTGTGGGTAGGGCAGTGGAAAGTCTCCATGCACTAAGGCCCCTCTCTGTGCCCTGTATGCTATCATATTTAATCTTCTCCACTGGTCCTTGAAGAGAGAGAAGTTGCTTTCTTATTTTCCTATTGAGGAAACTGAGGCTCAAGGGTATTAAGTAAACTTGTTCAGATAAGTGAAAGAAATAAAATTCAAATCAAAAGAAACAGCTTGATTTAGTGTGCTCAGTGGAATTCAGAGGAAAGCATAGTACTTTGTCACTGTAATATTTTTTCAAGTAATCTCTTTCGAAGGTAGATTACACATTGGGATTTCTTTCACAATAAGCATATTCTTTGGAATGAAGGACAATATGGACAGTTTAATGCACCGAGTTTTCTGGCTTATTACTGGTTCACAGGAGAGAGGACGGGAGGGAAATAAATGCAGTCATTGGCCTCTGTGCTTTTCATACTTATTCAGTTTCCATGCACGTAGTTCAAGGGCAGCACAGTGTCGGATACAGAGCCCCCTTTTGATTTATACTCTATTTCCTGCACAACAGATTACAGAATGGCTTTTGTTCCAGATAAAATGAAGACACACAAGGTAGTGCTGTGTTGACCTCCACCTGATGCTAACACTTGCTCCAAATTTATACAGATTTTAAACTTATAACCAGGTCTGAACAGCTTGTCTGAGATGATCATTGTGTCATCTGAGACGTGGGATGGAATCCTGGGTTGACATCCACCCTCAACAACCGGGAAAGCAGCCCCTCTGCAGATGTCTTTGAGCTGCTCTCTGTATTCTTAGTTCATTTAAATGTTGGGGAACTGAGAAGGTTCCAAAAAGCATGCACTCAGCTGGCCTAACTCCTTGCCATTTCCAAAATACTTCTTTGCATTCAACTGTAGTTTAGTTTAATTCAGAATAGATGAGGATTCCCATCACCATAGAGCAGTTTAATTGTATTTTGTTTCTGACCGACTATTCACTAGATGCAACTTTTTACTAATATTAATGACTACATGTGACTAATATTAGGAAAGTAAATTTAAGCAGTACCTTCTCTTATGACTTAAAATAGTACTTTGAATTAATACACATAAACTTCAAGTTCCCACTGCACGCTAATTTCTTCATATATCCTTACCCTGACATCAGTTTCTCCATGAATAATAGCATAGGCTTTAAAGTCTATTAGACTTAAATTCAACTACTGCTTCTAGCAATTTCTGCTTATGTAAATTTGCGCACATTCTAGCTTTGTTGGAACCCTTTTGCAAAAGTAATAGCACTGGCTAGAATTTCTGTGAGAAGTAAATCTGAAGAAAAAATGCTGGAAACTGTGCCAGACTCTTTCTGACAGCACAGCATCACACCCAGCCCTTCTTCTCTATAGCCACACAAGGCAACCTACTGTCCCTAACTAGTGAGTTTCCCACCTTGGCACCTTGGCACATATCATAAACACTGCCCATTATTCCTACCTGGTCCCCATGGTCTCTTGGGTCTGAGTATTCCCTCCATGATCATGTCTTCTTTGGCCTCTCTCCCTTTGAGTTCACTCATAAAAATATTGCAAATTCTGTACATATTTCTATTATAATCTTACATTGGCATTTACATTATAGCAACACTTTTATTATAAGCCCTTCCTCATAGTTTAGGAACCTCAAAGGCAGAGTTGGCCTGTAAAGGATTTCCTAAAAGAACACGGCCATTGTCTCCACTGGTTAGTTGTTGTCTGTTGCATCACTCAGCCCCAAACACCCGGGGCCTCGTGTATGCCAGGCAAGTGCCCTACCTCTAAACTTCCACACAAGCCTTCCTAATTCTTTTTGAGCAAACAGTTCTAACCATAAGCAGGACAAGACTGCCCTCATACTCTCAGAACTGCATTTGGTAAAAACGAGATTGGATTTATGTCTGTTAATAAAGCCTAAACAATAGGGACTGTATACAGAGGGAGTAGAAAAGAGGAGAGGAGAAGAGGAGAAAATAAATGAACCTAAGAAGGGAATGTAGAACTACGACCCTCATTTGTCATCCACGATAATTTCATTTCTGGACACTTGACAAGCAGGTAGCAATCGATGTACACTGTGTTCTGAAGAAGATGCAGCCGCCTTTAGCATTTTATAATCATGTTCTAGGTGGGAACACCATGAAAAATGTGGTTTTACATTAAAACTGTGAGTAGAATCATCTTTAAAAGCCTTGGTGATGAGAAACAGCACTAGGGAAGGTAGACAGTTGTCTAAAGCAAGAGCATCAGCCTGCCTCCTTCAAAACAAGAGGCCCAGGGTTGAAATGAGGACGTGTGCTGTGGGGGAGCTGGACCAGGAAATCTGTTCCCATGTCAAGAGTCCCTGCAGCATGCTGACCTGGGCAGACATTTGAGTTGATTGACTTCTTCTGTGTCACCCGCAGAGCGAAAGGCAGTGGTTGGTAACTGATGACTTCACCGCTATCCATCTTTTTTATTTAGAGAAGTTAGAAATACACCTTGAGATGGATGCTGATGTAGGTATCATCTATCTCTGGGGCCTGATATAAGGTTTGTGGTTTCTTAAGAATCTGAAGTCAGGGGACTTGGAAGGCAGAACAAATACTTCCCTAAAGATAAGTATTTCTGCTAACGATTCTACTTTCTGTGCCTTCCCTTAGAACCATTCTCACAATGGATAATAAACAAATTCCCATTTACTCCACTCTAAGATTCTTTCTTCTATATCATTCATTTTATACTATTGAATCCACTTTGCTTATAATCTAAGCAAAATAGTAATTTTATTAACATGAACATTAAGGACTGGGTTCATATGCCGCATCATAGATGAACTGACCTTTATAGAATAATATATACCAAGTATATTGAACAGATTTTTAGTGTGTATGTGTGTATGCACGTGTGTGTGTGTGTGTAGATGAGGTCAGAGGTGTCATATCTCCCTAACAATAGCTGGTATTACAGATAGTTGTGAGCCACCTGACACAGGTGTTAGGAATCAAACTCTAAAGACACAGTCAAACAGACTAGTCACAAGAATAGTCACAAGGTTGCATTTCAATAACCATACCCTCAGAAATACCTCAAGGAAAGGATTCTAAGACATATATTCTAACACATATGATTTCTACTTGTATTCAATTTATTACATGAAATTAAATCATACAATATAGAGAGTCTTCAACAAACTAAGATGGAAAATGTCAACACTACTATTTAGTTGTATGTATGCTTAGTGAAATTCACAGAAGCAAAACCCTGGACAATGATCTCAAATAAAGACTTCTCATACTTTGCAATGGTGTTTAGAAGTTGAAAAAACTGTACACACCAAAATAGCCTGGGTAGGTAAAATACAACAGACCCTTGTGAATGTTTCCTTCCTTTTGCAGCAACGTTCTCTGGGAATGGTAAACAGCCATATCTTTCTCTTTATTTAAACCACATTCCTACTCCTACATAGTGGCATTGTCAACATATAATATGAAAGTCATCAATACATGCCAACAGTGTTTGTACTCCAGGTGGTAAGAAACCTACGGCTAAGGCAGAGAAAGAATGAAGTGAGGAGATACATCTTGTGCTGAGATAAACAGTGGAGCAAACCATGGAAGAAGTAACTTGAACAAAACAGAAGAGAAAACTGATAATTTATAAATCAGAGGCAGTAGACCTATATTTATTTAAACAAAAGCAAAAGCATCTTTCATTTATCATTGTACTTTGCAAACAAAAATAGTTTAGGTAGATTATATTACCCATGTATCCTCGGAAAATGCCAGTCTAAGAACCTGGTCCTGGTGAAAAATTATTTATGAGTTCTTTTCTTCTGTAAGTAAAAATTATTAATCAAATATAGTCAGTCTGATTCTGAAATGAAATTGTAGAGAATTTAGCAGGTGAAATCACTTCATGAAGAATTAACTGAGACACTTATTTGTAAAGGAAATTTTCCAAGAAGACATTCTACCCAACCCTCCTGAGGTCTACTTATTTCATGAAGTTTACTAGGTCTTAGCTGTCTGCTCAGCATGGCTTTATCAAGTCTATGTTGTAGGTTCAGAAACTAACGTTGTGCTCGAAAGATGTAATGCTCATTACAACCCAAAGCTTATGTAAGTATACAGACATACGCACAAGTCAAACAAGGTGAAGACAATGTGCATTTAAAAGGATTGTTCAAATCAAGTCTGTCTCCGGTTCAGCTTCATAAATGTGAGGCTACGCACTGAAATAATTTCCAATTTCTATGAAAATTTAAGACACAGCAAATCTTCGTTTGGCAAATGAAATTAATTCAGCAAATACCCATTTAACAACCACTATGTATCGGGAGCTAGGATGGAAAGAGTAAGTACTTCCCACTCAGAATGAGCTCTCCAGCTAAGGAAGTCTACTGGGAGAGATTCATAGACCTCAAAACATAGCCAACTAGCAAAGAGGGTCATGGAGCTTTGTTCGAACTGGAGAAGAACCTGAAGGGACAGCTTTTGGACAGAAAGAGCTTGATATACAAAACATGAAGCACTGATAGCATTTGAATAACAGTTCTCAAATGGTGGTATGACATGGAAGAAGGACAAATTACAATTAAGGAATTAGTCTAGGAATTTATGTGTGGTATGTGAGAACTCAAGAGTACACTTAGTAGCCCTGGTTAATTTTTTTCCTGTGTAACTCAAAAGAAACTTGTTCTTACAACATTTGGAGCAACACGCAAACATTTCCCCACAGCCTTGCTCTTTTCCCAGCCCTCACTACACTGCACAACTCATCTGTGTCCTCCCCAAAGCTTCTGTTATTCCTCACTGTCCATCATCCAGCTCTCTCCCTGACTCATCTCTACTAATATCTATAGATACATTTGCATCTGAATGTATATACACACATATATAGGGAAACCACCTCGGAGGCTTTTTTTATTCTCCCTTCCCTCTCTTCCCCTCCCCCTTCTTGCCTCCCCTCCATTCCTATCTTCTCTCCTCTCTTCCCCTCTTCCTAACCAAGCACCTCCAACTCTTTGGAATATCCATCTAGGTTCTTCCTTTCTTCCTGCACAACACACCTAACAGTGTCTCTTTGTTGGGGACTGTGGACCCGAGACCCTGAATTCCCTGTGACCCCCTGCCTGCTGGAGTAAACAACTTGTTTTCCTATGCTTGTAGCTGCTCTGAGCAAACAACTTGTTTTGCAGCTGCTCTGAGCACGAGACCCTCAGGAGTTCCTGATGGCAGGGGAGTGGTTTCTGGTGGGCTTGCAGCTGAGAGTTAGGGTGTGGCCGTTGGTCAAGGAGAGCCTATATAAGCTGCCCTGGAACACAGTAAGGGGGCATTCTTGGCACTCATGTGGCTGTCTGTGTGTGTGTGTGTGTGTGTGTGT
>LOJH01007025.1:0-31575 GCA_001685095.1 Ellobius talpinus | reverse complement strand
ATTGTGAGCAGGCTGTTCAAGGAGAATGTGCAAGGAAGGATAGAGGTTCTGAGGCACCCTGCAAAGACTTTGACAAGGGCTCCCCAGGGACCACAATGAGTTAAAACTGTAGAGGTCAACTTATAGGAGTACTTCTACCATGAGGGTCCTGTGGATCAAGCTTAATCCATCGGGATTGGTGGAAAATGCCTTTATTCACTGAGCCATTTTGTTGGCCCAGAAATTAGCATAGCCTTGTGGTGTTATCTAGGCTGCCTTCTCTTTTCTGGGCTCCAGAAATCTCAACTCCGAATTGCGACTGGCTGGACTGCAGAGAAGCCCAGGGTCAGGCGTGTGCAAATCTAAGCCGTCTCCGCCCAACCCATGTGATGAGTCTCTTCCCCTCTCTGCTAGAACCACCACCCTCCTCCAGAGAGGTTTAATCTAAAATGCTGTTGCCAAAGCTTGTGGCCAGCGGTTTCCTGGGGGCCCTGCTCCTGTGCAGGAAGTGGAAGATGGGCTGCGGAGGGGCCAGGCCTAGGGAAGTGGTTGTCAGCCAGACCACTCCTCTGAGGCCTCTGCAGACACACACATGCACAGCCGGGCCCACCCTGTGATGAAGGAACTTTTGGAGACTGTCAGTTGGTATAGAGCCTCAGATGAAGTTAGAGAGGGCCCTGCATAGCTCCAGGCATGTTTGTGATTTTGGTACCTTGAAGTCAGAAGGAAGATCCAGTGATCCACAAGAGGCTATCCTAGAGATGCTAACCATTTCTCTGATGTCTGGGGACCAGCATGTCTTACTAACTGGATACGGTTTGTTGGGTTCTTTTCCCCCTTTGAAACCGGATCTGACAGACCCAGAACTCTTTTCTTTACTCCCTAGAAAATTTTCATCTTAAACTTTCAATGATCCACTCCCCTTTGTGTCCCAAGTGCTGAGGTTTGTGCTGTCATGCCTGGCCCTGTTGGCTTGTTTTGATTAGAAGCTCTCTGAGAGCTGGAACAGGGCTTCGCTTATCCTTGTCCTCATACAGAACTGGGAATAACAGAAAACATGACCTATGGGGTCATGAGTGACTGGTGCTGGGGCTCCATCTGAGAGGAATCCTGGCTTGGTGGTCTCATCTGCTCCAGGACTGTGTGAAGAAAGCAGGGGTGGAGTCCACACTGGGTGAGCTGTTGCCATCTGAGAAGGCAAGTTAAAAGGAGACCAATAGCTTGATAGCTGTTTTGGCTGGCATTTGGAGAGGATGCTTGCATTTAATGTCAAGGACTAGGAAGACCTCCTATTCCATGATGAACAGCCTCAAGAGCTGAACATAGAAACTGAACAGGGTTCTAGAAGGTGCTGGGTACATGCAGCTTTTTTTTTTTTAGAAACAGAGTGAGAATCCTGGGAATTTCTATGATGACTGCTGGAGTCTGAGTTGAGATGGGAGAGAGGAATGGAGGAAAAAGACTTAAGGAAAAAAAGTCATATTTTCGGTGTGTGTGTATGCGCGTGTGCATGTGTGTGCATGCGTGCATGTGCATGTGTGTGTTCAGAGGACAGCTTGTGGGAGTTCTTTCCTCTACCATGTAGGACCTAGGAATTGAACTCACGTTGTCAGGTTTGGTGGCAGGTGCCTTTACCCAGTGAGACACTTGTTTTATTTTACTCTTGACCCCAAGGGTCCTGTGCTATCTTTGTATATGAATTTAGCAGGCTACTAAGACTGCTTAAAAATTCTTATGTTTTAAAAATGACTCTGTTTTTTATCCCAGGCTAACATGGGACCTCCATATATGACTGAGGATAACCTTGAACTTCAGGTCTTACTCCTTTTCCCCCATGCCTTAACTACCGGCACCTGGCACCACGTCTGGTTTATATGCCATGCTAGGGACTGAACACTTGGCTTCATGAATGCTGGGCAAGCACTCTGCCGACTGAGTCACAACTCTGGCTCTCCTACCCTCTTTAAAATTTTTGAGACAGGATGTTTCTATGTAGTCAGGATGGCTTTTATTTATTTATTTTTTAAAGCTAGAGGCTGGAGAGACGGCTCAGTGATTAAGAGCACCGGCTGTTCTTCCAGAGGACCTGGGTTTGATTCCTGTTTGGTGGCTAACAACTGTACACAACTCCAGTTGCAGGGGATTGGATACCCTCTTCTAGCCTCCACAGGCGCTGCACACCTGTGATGCACAGATGAACATGCAGGCAGAGCACCTGCAGACATGACAAAAATAAATGAGCTAAAAAAACCTCAGCTTTTATTCTTTAGGCTATGAAGACACTCCTCCCTCCCTCTCCCTCTCCTTCTCTCTCTCTGTCTCTTTCTCTTTCGTGTGTGTGTGTGTGTGTGTGTGTGTGTGTGTGTGTAAACCAGAGACTTGAGCAACAGAAGACAAATAGTTATTGTAGGGTAAGGGGAACTAGTGTTCTTGCAGCCTCTATCTATGTAGGTCGTTGCTACATCCCCAGTGTCTGCCTATGGTAGGATTACAGTAAATACTTGTCAGATAAGCTTCATGCTGCTCTGTGCTAAACCTCAGGAATGGAAGTTTCACCTTCACTTGTTTTTCTCTGATCTCCAGTCTGGCCTTGAACTCACGGTCTTCCTGCCTCATCCACCAAGTGTTGGGATTACAGATGTGAGCCACTATGCCTGGTTTACAAATGATTCGTTCTTGGCTTAAAGTGAGTGATCAGGACCTAGGATTCTAATTTGAACCTGGCAAGGCAGTGATGCAGGCAGCCTGGTATTTTTGCAGCTTGCGAAGCAAAGGGAACCTGGAGTCACTGGGACCCATATTCCCAGGCCTGCTGCTGAGTTTACCGCCATGCAAATGGGCCGGAAGAGGACCGCAGGGTGTGCTTATAGCTTTGAATACAATACATGTCCCATAATATCCCATAACACCACGCCCGCCCAGCTGCTTGGCAACCTCCCTCACAGTTCTGCTCATCTGCTCATAGCCAGGGGTTGAGATGCCTGTTAAATCCACAGCAGCCTCCCCGGAGCCGTTTCACTTCTCTCCCTAACCCACGTCTTCTGTCTGGCAGATAGGTAGCAGTGAGAGCCGCGTGGAAGCCGGAAGAGAAAGGGAAGCAACTGTGGGGCAGCTAGTTGGCAATGAAATCAGGCTGAAACAGAAACGCCAGGAAAGGCTGCGGCTAGCGGAAGGACCCAGGGTCATTTGTTTGCAGGGAATGGCTTGACACACCTTCCACCTGGGGCTCATTAGCGTGATGATGGATGCTTGGCTAGCAGCTGTGACCCTGACTCATGAAGAAAAGGCGAAGCTGTGCGCCCTTAACCCTGACTACGGTTAGGAGAGGCAAGGAGAAGTGTAAAACGTCATTTTGAAGATCCCCAGTCAGGGGGCTGGAGAGATGGCTGACTGCTGCTCTCCCAGAGGACCGGGGTTCTGTTCCCAGCACCCATATGGCAGCTAACAGCTGTCTCTGACTCCACACACAGATAGAATGAAGGGAAAATACCAGTGCAAATAGAATAAAAATAAGTTATTTTTTTAAAAAATATTCCCAGTCAAATTGGTTGGGATCTTAAGAGATGTTGAGAACTCGGTAGTGATCTCACAGCCCCCAAGTCCTTCCAAGGTCTGGTGAATTGCCCAGGATCGCTGTGCTGACACTTCACAAAGATCAAATTTGAACTTTCCTTACCCTTTAAAAACTTTTTTTTCCTTTCCTTTTCTTTTTTTGGTGGCATTGGAAGTGAGCCCAGGGTCCTCTGCCTGCTGGGAAAGCTAGCCATCTCCGCCACACCCCAAGCTCAGGATTTGAACTTCCCAATGACTCCCAAGCCTGGAGCTCTTTAGCGCTCTCAGCTTTTTGAAACTGCAGGTGTGGTCTTTTGGATTGTTCTCTGTGCTGTCTTTGTGGGGCTGGGGCCCAGGTTTCGAGTTGGAATGGGTTCTCACTTGAGATCCACAAAAACAGACTGCCAGGTATCTCGGGGTGGTGCTTGCCTCTGTCAAGACAAGCACACTTCCCAGGCATCTTCTGCACCTTTTCTGAGGCTGGAAAATGACAGGGAGGAACTGCCCTCTCAACTATCCACAGGAATTCGCTCCTTTGTATGGGTTCTGAGCTCTGCTGAGAATGCTGAACTGTGTGATCTTGGCGCCTAATGATCTTGCATAGCAAGTTTTCATACTTATTTTTCTCATTTTTTTTCTTTTCTTTTTGTTGGGGGTTGGTGGGTTTCAAGACATGTTTCCTGTAGCTTTGGAGCCTGTCCTGGAACTTGCTCTGTAGACCAGGTTGGCCTCGGACTCACGGAGATCCACCTGCTTCTGCCTCCCAAGTGCTGGGATTAAAGGTGTGCACCACCACCGCCCGGCTTCATTTCTTATAGGAATAAGATATTACAGATTTTACCCACTCTACTCCCATTTTAAATGTGCCTGGAATGTATTTTCTGGTTGCTAGTTTTCAGCTATGGCAGGACAAGAAAGAGCTTTCGCATATGCATTGATGCCTAAGCTTTGCTTTGGATTTCATCATGGTCACAGATTGCTTCACGAACCTTGTCTGTAACCATGATTAACCTTGGAAGATGCAAATTATTTTATTTTTTTTCAACACTAGCCAACTGCCCCCCCATGGCCTGCCCTCCATTGCTTATTGAATGGTCTATACTATTGACTTATCCTTAATATTTTTTTCTTTATTATTTAGGGTTTCATTGAGGTGTATTTCACATATATTAAAAGTCACCCATACACAGTGTATATAGTTCATTGATTTTTAGTATCGTCAGCAGAGTTGTGCAACTATTGCTATCTAATTTTATAACATTATTATTACTTTCAGAAAAGACCTGTCCCCATTAGCAGTCATTTCCCGTTTTCACCGCCCCCAGCTCCAAGCGGCCACTGGAATACTTCCTGTTTCTCTAGAGTTGCCTATTCTGGGCATGTTGTATAAGTGGAGTGTTATACTCTCTGTCTTTATGACAAGCTTTCCTTTGCTGGATTTTCACTTCATCAGTGTCTCCTAACATGTGCCGTGTTGTAGAAAGTAATTCATTTTTTATTGCTAAATAACTCAGTATTAGGTATATATTACATTTTGTGTATTTATTAACCATCTGATGGACATTTCTGCTTCATTTTTTTTGTTTATATTTTATATTTTGAGACAGAGTTTCTCTGTGTAGCCCTGGATGTTCTGGAACTCACTCTGTAGACCAGGCTGGCCTTGAACTCAGAGATCCACCTGCCTCTGCCTCCTGTGCTGGGATTAAAGGCGTGCACCACCACTCCTGGTGTCCTCGATGTGTGGCCCTCTCCATTTAAAAAACATTTATTTATGAGGCCGTTTCAGCTCTTTAGCTATTATGAGTAGTGCTGTTGCATGGGACCATAGCTCAGTGGGACTTGCCTAGATGCACAAGGCCCCTGGATTTGACCCCTGGCATTGCCAATAAGTAAATAAATTTTAAAAGTGAATAATGCTGCTGTGGACATTAGATTATGTAATGCAGAGCCATCTTGGTGTGGGTATATGTTAATGATTTACCAAAGAGTAGGATTGTTGGGTCATATGGTAACCCCGTGTTTAATTAAAAAAACCTTTGTGTATGAGTGTGCGTATGTGTGTGTGTGCATATTCATGTGTGTGAGTGTGTGGAGGTCAGACAACAACCTTGGATGTGGTTCCCTGTCTTTGACCTTGCTTTAAAAAGGGTGCCTTGTGTACTGCTGTGCACACTGAGCTGTCCTGTGTGTTCCTGGGAATTCGCCTGCCTCTGCTTCACTGTGACCTGCTTTCTCAAACAGGACCCCACCAATTAAACGGAATTATCTTGTTAAAAACCCATTTACTGTAAATGGAGTTTTATTTCTGTCCTCTCTATTCTGTGCTTCCGGCTCATGTCTTCTCATGTGAGCGTAATGCAGTCTTGACGGCTGTGCTTTCGAGGGAGCCTGGATCAGGAGAGCTGAATCTGCAGATAAGTTTGTCAGAAGTTGCCAAAAAAGAGAACTGCCATTTTTAACACTGTTAAATGCTCAATATAGCTAGACTATGAATGACTCTCTGTTCATTTGATGCTCTTTAATTTCTTTTTTTGTGAGACAGGATTTCTCTGTGTAGTCCTGGCTGTCTTGGCCTTCGCTCTGTAGATCAGGCTGGTCTCGAATTTAGAGACCTGCCTCTGCCTCCCGAGCGCCACTGCCCAGCTCTTTAATTTCTTTCAACAATATTCTAGTTTGTGTATCAGTCTTGTACGTTTTCTTTTGTATTTTTATTATTTATTAATTTATTATTTTTTTATTTTTTGAGACAAGGTCTCTCCACATAGCTCTGGCTGTCCTGGAACTCACTATGTAGACCAGGATGGCCTTGAACTCACAGATCTTCCTGCGTCTGGGGTTAAAGATGTGCACACACACACACACACACACACACACACACACACCATTTAAAGAACATTTATTTGTGGGGCTGGAGATATGGCTCAGTGGTTAAGAGACCTCCTCACTGCCCTTCCAGAGCTTCTGAGTTCAGTTTCTAGCACCCTCATGGTAACTCACAGCCATCTATAACTATAGTCTCATGGAAACCACATCCATACACTTAAAATACATATACCAATAAATCTAAAAAATATTTATTTGTTTATTGGGCTGCTTGAGGTCAGAGGACAACCGACATTCTCTCCTTCACCATAGGGTCCAGGGAACTGAACTCTGATGATCCATCAGGTTTGTGTGCTGAGCCATCTCTCTACCTTGGGTTGTTGTCTTTTTACGTTTCCAGATTTTTCATTATTATTGTATAGGAATAGATCTTATTGTGTGCCATGTGTTGGGTGTCTGGAGGCCAGAAGAGGGTGTCAGATCCCCTGTACATGGCTGCCCTTGCTGAGTGCTGGGACTAAACTCAGGTCCTCTGCACAACCAGGAAGTGCTCTTAACCGCTGAGCCTTCGCTCAGATCCTTTGTAGATTTTAGAAACAAGGTCTTGCTGTGTAGCCCAGGCTGGCCTGGGATTTACTCTGTAGCACAGATTGTTTTTCAGCACAGCCTCCCCACCCCTCTCACCCCCCGCCATTGCTGCCTCCTAAGTGTTGGGATTATTAGAATTGATTTTGTGTCCTGTTACATTGCTGAAATCTTTTACTGGACTTTGTGTATTGTGCCATCCAGAAAGAGATAATTTGACTTTTTACAGTCTGAGTCTTTCTTATTTGTGTTTGACCTTGAGAGCACAATTCAACAGAATCAGAATAACTTGGGGAGTGTTGGTCCCTTCCCTATTTTTTTTTGACATTTGTAAATAATTGGTATGGTTTCTTTAAATGTTTGCCACAATTTACCATTGAAGCCCTCTCGTCCTGGACTTTCATTTTAATTTTTAAAATTACAAATTGCTATCTGTCTTGTCAGAGTCTGTTCCTCCTGGACCCATCAGTAGTTTCTGTTGTTCTAGAATTTGCATTGTTTATACTATTTTATTCATTGGCATAGAGGAGTTGTCCATAGTTTCTTATACTTTTTCCTTTTTTTTTTCCTTTTTTTTGAGTCAGGGTTTCACTGTAGACCTGGCTGGCTTGGAATTTATTCTGTAAGTCAGGCTTTTATTTACTTTTTTACACTTATTTATTTATTTGTTTATTGTGTGTGTGTATTAGGGATTATGCTCATGCTGTGGCCTGCATATGGAATTCTGAAGATAACTTCCAGCAGTTGGTTCTTCTGCAACTATGTGGATCCCAGAGATAAGCTCAGGTCATCGGGCTTTAGCAGAAAATGCCTTTACTCATGGGGTCATCCTGCCAACCCCTTGCAATCACGGGATGCTGAGAGATGGGCACTTCAAAGAAAGATAATTTTGCAAATCTGTATTTACTGGTGGTGATTAGGTCTGGGCGTCTCACAACTGAAAGTGGATGGTTGAGGTGGGGTAGAGGAAAAGACCAGAAGGCTTCGCCTGTCTGGCTACTGTTTACTGTGTATGTCTCAACAGTCACCTCAGAGACACCTCATCCACACCCCTCTACCTAACAAAGATCCCATCCCCTAGTGACACTGTTTTTCCTGTTTTTTCTTCTGCTTGGCACTTAGGACTATACTGAAATCTATTAACTGTTTACTGGTATGGCCGTCTGCCCCACGTCACCTGAGTTCTTCAAGAAGCATTGTGTTGCTGGTGTTGCTGGTTGCTGTCCCCTGCACTAGCATACAATTTATTCTGTGATCAGACATGAGGGATCCCCTGCCTTTTTTGGGGGCACTGATTCCTGGGTCTCCCACACGCCAGGCAAGCATTCTACCACGGGGGGGGNGGGCTGAGTATGGCCAGGCAGCAGGCAAGTGAGCTACACCCCCACCCCGCCCGCCTTCCCAAGCCTATCTCTGTCTCCTCCACCAGGAGGACCCCTCTTTCCTTTCTTCACCACAGTCACCCACAAAATGTCATCCCTCTCCACATTGCCCACACACATCAGCCACCTTCTGGCAATTCCTTACACAGCTGCCAGCACAATTGACCAGACCTGAAGAACATGAAGGGTGCAAACCTGGGAGACCCAGACTTGCCACCTGTGGTTTTATAGCAGGGTGCATGCAGAAGCACCTCAGGATTCTTGTCCCTCACTGAGTGCAGATCACCCCCCCCACCCCCAACCACAGAGTGTGTGGGCAGAAGAACTTCACTCTTTTGTGTTTGGTCTTCTGCTGGTCTCACAAGTGCTTTCTGTCTGGAAGCATCTATGGGTGAGTTATGAATTCCGAGGTGACTTTGTTTGGGCCTTTTTCTGGGGTTGTCACACTGTGTGGGAACTTTCCCCCAGTAAAATGAAAACTTTTAAAAGGAGCAGGAAAAAAATATCCTGTGGGGGCACCTGAGGGGACGGTCTACCCGCATTCCTTTTAGGCTCTGGCTCCTGGGTCCTGTGTATGAGGAGGGGGAGGCATGTGTTGCTTGTGAATGGATTGCCCAGGGATCTGGAGTCCAGCAAACCCCAGCTCCCCGCTTTCCTAGCTGCATGGTCTTGAGTGGAGGAGTGTTGTGGGGCATAGTGAATGTGTCAGAGCAGTGCCTGTACGCCCTCAGAAAACGTCTTCTGAGATTTTTGTTCGGTGTCTGCGAACAGCCCGTGCCTCAGTTTTCCTGACCTGGATAATATTGACGCCTTCTGTTCCACCCTCCAGCTTGCTGTTGTGAGGACAGAGGGTTAATAGCCTTGGGCTGTGACGGCCTGAGTGGGGGAAGGTGCCCCATAAATGGAGCATTGTTGTGTTGGTGACTGATCTGGCTTTGTTTGAGACTTCAGTGTTTGACTTTCTGCATTTTAGTATCCCATGTGCTTAGTCTCTGGAGATATTTGTGGCCCTCGGCTGCACGGTGCTTACCCCCTGGGGCTGTGGCCCCGGGTCCTCACCCATTGGGAACCTGCTGAGTTGTGGTGGGAAGCTGCATTTCCTTGGTGGCTCCTCCCCACCAGCAATCAGGAATGAGAGAAATGTAGCAAGTATGACCCACACGCGGAACTGGTTCTGAATAGGACGTTTATTGAAGAGGTTTCACGGGAGGCAGCGGGCACTTTAATTCTCAAGGCTGTTGGTGGCAGTTTGCTGCTCACCCAGCCCTAGCCTGTTAACTGCTGGATTGCCGCACTCCCAGAGAGAATGCAGCTCCCTAGCCCCTGGCCACCTTCCCAGTGCTTCTCTTTGTGTTGGGATGGGAGCCCTTTTGAGGAAAGCGGTAGGTACCCTCTGGGGCCAGGCCAAGGGGGTCCGAGTGGGCTGCAGGTGGGACTCTGGGAATCTAAGCCTTGCCTGGCAACCTCTGGGGAATGTGAACAGCCACAGGTTTGGGACAGAAGGCAGAGTCTCCCCTGGAGGTTCAGAAATGGAGAGCCATACCTGGTTCAGGTGTAGATGAGTGGCCTCACCTTGCCCTGGGTGCTTCCAGTAGGTTTGGTCTTGGGACTGGGAAACAGGCAGACAATCCTGTGGCGTTTGGAGTGCTTTACTTGGGGACTTCCGAGGTGTCTCCTCCAAACGTTCGCAGTTGGTGGGAGGGGTATGCTCGAGATCTTGGGTGATCCCACCGGCCTCATACCTGTACGCATAACATGCATACTGGGAAAAGCATAGCTAATTCCTCACTTCTTCCTGAAGTTTTCTTTGCCCAGAATCCACAGGGAGGTGGTTTATTTTGGATGAAATCAAGTGGCACCATTAGTAGAGGAGGTGAGAAGTGGGTCCTAGATACCCTAAAGGGTACCAGGCCGGATGGGGCCAGCACGTCATTTGCATAATAGTTCTGGGCAGCAGGTGCAGGGAGCCGAGGTAGAGACCCTTGCTTGGACATCACTATCTCTTTCCCTTGGGTATCAAGGCCTCTCTCTTCATGGAGTAGACTGCCACGGGGCTGTGCCTCTCCTTGCCGGGTGTCCTGCGTAGCCTCTGGGGCTTGTCGACAGGTAAGGGAGCTGTTGAAATTCTGGTCTTTGTGTCTTTACTAAGGGAGAAGGCTCCTCTCTTAGACTGGAAACTGGTTGGATGAGTTCCCTTAGTCCTCTGGCTGAGGCCTCTTAGCCAGGATGTGAGGGACTGGGGGATGGGAGTAGAGAGGTTCATTTGGGGCTGCAGCTCTGCATGGTAGGAAAGTGTGTGAGGTCCCCGATCTGAAGACCTAGCCGCCCTGTGAGGATTCACACTTGTGTGTGAGTCCCTAAGGCCTGCCTTGGAAAAGCCACTCCCCTAACCCTGTGCTTGGATCCTAAGGCCCCTGGTGGAAGCCCAGGCGAAGGAAGAGGGTGGGTTGTGGAGAAGCCTGGGTGAGGAAGTTGATGGTTTAACTAACTGCATCGCCCTGGAAGGAGTTTGTTTCCGTTCCTGAAGGCTCATGCTTAGAATTTGGAAGGAGCCGAGACTGGGGGAGATACACTGCTGGCAGCCTTACCCCCAGTTCTGACGTGTGGGAAAGGAAGTTAGTACGTGGTGGGGGGTGATCCCCCAGATGTTAAGATTCATATGGACCCTTCCCCAGCCCAGATGAGGGCTCTGGGCCTCTACTCCCTGAGGGAGATTCCCTCCCAGCTACTACCTGGAATCTCAGTGGCTGGTCCCTGTTGGTAGTGGCCTGAGGTCGTAAGGGATTGTGTCAGGCGATACAGTCCCTTTGTATTCCATCCTCTTTGAAATAGGGTCTCATAGCCCAGTCTAGACGCAAGCTCCCTATGTAGCTAAGGGTGGCTTTGAACTTCTTGTCTTCCTGCTCCCATCTCAAATCCAGGCTTTCCTGACAGGCAAGCCATTGAGCACTGAGCTACATCCTACCTAGCCCTTCTTCCTGCTTTCAGGAACACCTAATTTATGCATTGCAACATGTCACCTTGATCTTAGATCACACATCTTCTCTGCTGCATGCATGCGAGTATTTCTTGCTCCTTTTTAGACAGTGCTCTCTCTGCCGCCCCCTCCCCCTTTGCTTTCTTCTAGAAATCAAGTCAGCAGGTCCTCCTGGGCCTCTGCATTCTTTTTGGAAACCCTTCTTGGTCCTGGGACACCTGTAGCTGCAGTCTGCATCCCAGATGGTGGGTTTTTTTTATTGCATATTCTCACGCCTCATCTCCCAGAGCCTGTTTCCACCTGTCCCGGTGTTTGATCTTCCAGACCTGCCCTAGTGGTCCTTTCCCACAAAGCAATCCAGATGCCCCCAGGGTGCACAGGATCCCAGGCCTTTCTCTGGAGCTGACTTTCATTGACCCTTTCAGATCTCTTCATCTGGCTTAGTCATTGGTTGTGACTCAGCCAGAATGTCACCTTTTCCTGCAAAGCTTGCAGGTCCCAGGCACACTTGGCCTTCTCTAAGCATCTTTTGTGTATTCATTGTTCATTTCTGCTTGCTAGCTCTCAAGGCATTGTTATGTAGATAATCTGCATACATGCCTTTTCTCCTTCTAGAGTTCAAGTTCTTCAAAGACAGAGTAGTGTGTCATTCATTTTAGTGTCTCCAGGGCCTAGCATCACACTCAGAAGTGTTGAGTTCCTAAGCTGGAGGCTTCTGGAGCTCTCAGGAAGCTCATAAACTCCACTCTCTGGATTTTTGTTTTGTCTTCATGATACAAGGCCTTGAACCCGAGATCTGGAGCATGCTAGCAAGCCCTCCACCTAGCTGTCCCCTAGCCCATGCAGCCACTTTACCCTCTTTTGGTAATGATACAAATGTTCCCCCTAATAGAATGAGCTCTTGTGAGTTGGGTCTGTGTGTGATACATTGTTACAGAAGGTACTGAGTAAATGCTTGGTGAGAGAGTGAATTCTCAAGCTCAGAGCTTAGGAAGGAAGAGCAGCTATCTTTATCTCTGAGGGGGGTCTTGGAGGTACATCTAGTGTGTTGGGGACACAGTTAGGGCCCCTTCAGAGGCGTCTTAGTTACTGTTCTGTTGCTGTGAAGAGACACCATACCCAAGGGGTACTAGGTGTAAGCTGAGAGCTTACTTCTGATTTATAGGTCTGAGTTGGGATAGGGGAAAGGCTGGGCCTGGCCTGGGTTTTTGAAACCTCAAAGCCCACCCCCAGCGACACACCTCCTCCAGCAAAGGCCACACCTCCTAATCCTTCGTAAACAAATCTACCAACTGTGAACCAAGCATTCACTGTCTGAGCCTCTGGGGGCCGTTCTCACCCAAACCACTGCAGCTGGCGACAGTCCTGGGCTCTTTTGTACTCTTCTTTCTGTTTGATATTCCCTGTGACTCAGGAACACTGGCTGTCTTCTTTGCTGCGTTGACTTTTGTCCCCTGTCCTAACGCTCCAGCTGAAGCTGTACTTAAAACCCAGGGACTAGCGTGAAGGATGGGATTGCTTGGTCGCTTATTTGTGCCTTTGCTCCCACAATGCTTTGACTGTCCTGTTGAACTGGTGGTTCCCCAGGACCCAGCCGTCTCACCCTATGGAATGCTGAGGAATGTGTCCCGCTGCGATAGCCCTGGGACTTTCCCTGACCTGTGCTTGCTGGTGCTGGCTATCAGTGGAACTGCTTTTGCGAGGTGTTGAGATCATGGTCTGAACTGTGTTGGGACCCTTGACGGATAGGCACTGGTTTAGTGGGAAGGAATAGCCCAGGCTGATTCACCGAGTTTGATTTGAGCCTTTATTGTACTTATTTTACATTTACTTATTTTGCATGCACGCATGCACGTGTGTGTCCCAGGGATTGAACTCACTGTCACTTGGCTTGGTGGCAAAGCCTTTACCTGATGAGTCATAGTTTGAGATATGGGTGGGTAAAAAAATAAGGTCTTCGTCAGAAAAATATTTCATCCTGGTGCTTTTGGGGCTAGCGTTTTCCCTTAGGTTCTTGGTTGGGTTCCTATATGCTGATTGGGCAGGTTGCATGTATACTCCAGTCTTGGTGACAGTCGGTGAGGTTGACAGTATTGTAACCACTTTGCTGCTGGACAGCTTGAAGCTGAAGGCCACATATAGTTGTGGGAAAGTAGAGGACCTAGACTTCAAATCAGGTCTACCTGGTTCCAAGACCCATGGTATAAATTCTGTGCGTTTTAACCTGTTTCATGCACACATCATCTCTTTGCTGCTGAGAACTCTGCAGGCCACAGTAGATTCCCACTGTGCGCCTCCTGTGCCTTTGAAGCGGTCTCAGGAACAGATGCTATAGCTATGAAGGTGTGGTTCCTTTTCTCCTTTTGTAGTTAGTTCCCTATCGGCCTATTCTAGGCCTCAAAGCAAGCAGCACCCCAAATGGGGGTGGGATGGGGGCACAATGACTAATAACATGGGTAATTTTTCAGGACTGGGCCTTGGAGTCATGACCTTGAAGTTTGCTAATAAGTAGTACTGGTTGTACTTGAGTGCCCTGTTTGTGTGTGTGTGTGTGTGTGTGAAGTACTAGATACTAGAGATTGAACCCAGGACTTAGTACATGTTAGGCAAGCGCTCTACCAATTAGCGACATCCCCAGCCTCGCCTGATCCCTTTAAATCTAGAGATGAGGGGTGGGAGAGAACCTCAGTGGTTAAGAACTGCTGACTTGGGTTCAGTTTCCAGCACCCACATGGTGGCTCACAACCATCTGTAACCCTAGTTCCAGGGGATCCAACTCCCTCTTCTGGACTCCATGGGCACCAGTTACGCAGGTGGTGCACAGACATACATTCAGGCAAAACACACATACACCATAAACTCAAAATATAAAACAACAACAACAAAAAACCCTAAAACAAAAAACATTTTTAAACCTAGAGATGAGAGAAATGGTGGCTTCCGAGCACTTTAAGTAGGTTTGCAGTTGCCTCTAGCATGGATTTCTGGGACCTTGGCTGCTTCCAAGGCCTTGCCTGCTTCCTCTCCTGCTACTTTGTATCTTTTTCTGTAAATGGCAAGATTTGCCAGAAGCTGTAACTGACTAACACCACCCCCCCACCCCCTCCCGCAGTGAACAAGAGTACCTACCTTCCTCTGGGTAAGTGAAATGTCTTGGTAGGTTGCTTTTAAATTTTTTTTTGAGGGGGATATTTATAGGGAGGCCTTATCATTGCAGTCCTCTGTCTAGACTTGACTGCTCTCGCCTTTCCTCCAGTCTTTTATGACTGATCGCTGAGTCTGTGGCATGGCAGGGCAGCCTCTGCCGGGCCAAGTATGACGAGGTTGCCGGGGTGAACCATCAGTCACTGGTGCTGGCTGTGTCTTGGCTCCTGGGACTCTTGCTGGCGGTGACTAATGTTGAGTCCTTCCAGGAGGAACTAGCTTAGGTCTCAATCTCAAGCACAGTGTAGCTGTTTCTTGACTGTGGGAACGGTGAGAGGTGTTCTAGGTCTGGTCTTGCAGCTCTCCCAGTGGGCATTTAGACTTTAGTCCAGAAGAAAGGCTTGCATGTGTCAATCTCTTGGATCAATGTGTCAAAGTGATACCCAGGATCATTAGAGTGGAAAGAAGCACAATAGCTTCCTATTCTGCTGTAATACACACACACACACACACACACTTTTTTTAAGTATTAAACTTCGCTTTAGATTTTTTTCTTTCTATGTGTATGAGTGTTTTGCCTGAATGTATGTATGAGGTCACCACATGGGGGCTGGGAACTGAACCTGGGTCCTCTGTACAAGCAAGTGTTCTTAACCACTGAACTATCTCTCCACCGCGACCCCCCAATCTTGAAGTTAGGGAGGATAGAATTTACTCTGGGCCCATGGGTGTTTGGAGCTGCTGCACCCTTTGACTCGTCAAAGACAGCAGCATCGCATCTCTCCACAGACTTCTGACTTGGGCTTCTGCTGCGTGTGCCTTTTATGATTGTGCTGGGCTCACTCAGATAATCCAAGATCATCTCCCTTCCTCAGAATCCTTTATTTGATCATGGTGTGAAGCACCTTTAGGTGCTCAGGTTCCAAGGATTGGGATGAGGATGTCTTTGGTGGGGGACAGTATTTGGCCAACAGTAGAGAGTTCTAATTAGATTGGAGGGATTAGAAATGGTTGAAGCAGAGTGATTCTGAAAGCAAGCAGTGGTTGGCCTAATGTAGAGGGAGGGGGTCTGGGGGACTTCCCAGTTTGAGAAAAAGCATCACAAACACAGGCTTAGGTTGTGGGGGAAGGGGCAGTAGGAAGTAGGAGAGTGTCCCTCCCTCTGAAGCCCAGTGCCAGGGGCTTTCCTTCCCTTCCAAGGCCAAGCTGAGTTTTCTGGACTCCCATCAGGAGGCCCAGACAGGCCTCCTCTGGAATTCAGGTGGGAGTATCCCACTGACATGGCAACCAGTCCTGTCCTTCCTAGCAACCGTGGTCTTGCTGCCTCTCATTGAGCCAAGGGCTGCTGCTGCTCTTGGGTGGTGGGAAAATGAGTTTGAGCCAGCTGGGCTGGGTTTGGGTGGCCCAGAAACCCGGTCACGCTGTTCACACAACCTCTCCAGAACACATTGCTCACATTGAACACAATCACTCCCCAGAGAGTGTCTTGGGGACTCAGGGCTCTTGAATCTCTAGGAGGCGTGGAATGGACCCATGAGCAATACACTGGGGATAGTGGCAGAGAGCCACACCTCCTCAGAGCCCTCCCTCCCTCGAGAACCTTGGAGGGGTGTGTGTAGCTTTAAGAACAGACTGGCAAAAGCGGCAAAAAGCGAGGCTTCTGGGAACACTTAGGAAGTAAGTATGATGCAGGGGTAAGCTGAGCTGTGGGGAAAGCACAGCCCAGCAGTTTGTAGAGCTCGCTTGAGGCCGCTGAGGAAGTTCACGTTGCTCCTCGCCCTGTTTGAATGGAAAAGTTGTGCCTGTTCTCTGTGGCTTCCTCCTGGCACCCTTTCTAGGGAAGTTCTGAAAGTGGAATTGGGGTTGCTCTGGAAAAGATCAAGGGTCCTTTGGCTACCCCGATCTTGAGAGTTTGGGATGGGAGGCCGAGAAGGCCAGTGGATGGAGGCTGTATTGCCATCTCTGGGGAAGGACTGCCATCTGTGTGCAAAGAGGGGCCCAGGGACCAGTTACCTTTGGAACCCCACATCCATCCCTTTTCTCTGGGCTGCTGGGTAGGCGTAGTGCTGTGGGGCTTCAGCTCTTGGGTGTTGGGTGAAGGGCAATAGGTGAAAGGGTGAGGTTAGCCTTTTAGAGCCAGAATATTTTCAGGGAGTCTCCAACCTCTCCACCTGCCAGCCTTCGGGTTTGTGCCAAGAGTGCTCTTCACCTCTCCTGCCTTCTCTGCCTACCCGCCAGAGATGGGCTAAGGGAGTGTGGCCAATTCTTGGGGGTTTCTCCAGGACCTTTGACAAGAGAGTTCCAGAAGGCTCCAGGGGGTACTTTGGGGCAGATCTTTTGTGGAGGGAAGAATGGGTCTTAATTCCCTCAGTGAGAGGAGGCCTGAGGACATCACAGAGACACTGGCTATGTCTGGGGACTTGGGGGTATCCCCCTTTGGGTCAAATTGAGGGCACAGTACTGAGGCATAGTTGGAAGGGAAAGGTGTGGGACTTGGCTCCAGTTTACTGATGGGAATCCAAGGACCTGTTGCAACCTGTCTGCCTCCTTGCCTGGGGAGCCCGGGGAAGGTCCTTGGGAGGTGGAGAATACACTTTACACACGTGTGCATGGAGGAAGGGAGTAGATATACATTTTAATTTAGATAGAGAAGGAGGGGAGGAAGTGGGAGGGAGGGTGGGTTTCTCTTTCTGTCCCTGGATTCTTTGGGGGATGTCTCAAAGGGCTTCATAGGACAGGGGTTTGAGAGCCGATTCTCTAGAAGGTTGGTTTAAGGATTAATAACTGACAGGGTTGAGTCGTGCAGAAAGATGAACTTGGCCTCTGCAGGAGACATCTGGAGGCTTGGCTGTGGATAGGTGGGCTTGGCTCTTGACTGCTGCCTTCTTCAGAGGCAAGTTTAGTTTAAGCCTGGCAGTGGTGGCGCACACCTTTAATCCCAACACTCGGGAGGCAGAGGCAACCAGATCACTAAGTTTGAGGCCAGCCTGGTCTACAGAGCCAGTTCCAGGACTACATAGAGAAACCCTGTCTCAAAAAACAAAATCAGAACAGACAAGGTTGAGGAACCAAATTTTTGTCCTGGTTTAGGGTGAGTCTTGCATGGTGGGTGCTGCTCATCGGGTAGGAAGGAAGGACAGGCTGCCCTGCCCAAGGGAGCGGGTAAGCTTTGGCATAGGAGTCTGCACTGTACACACAGCAGTGACGTGGTGTGGCCAGCCTAACCATCCACTCTTGAATCCTGCTCTAACATACTCACCACCACTCGGGGTTCTTTTTGAACCCTCTGTGGCCTCCTGCCTAAGAGAGGGGACCTTGTATCATGCGTAGGACCCTAGATCACTGCAGTATCATCTGAGACATGGAACGTCTGACCCTGGGAATCCTTTGCTCACTGCCTGCCTGTGACCCATGACCCTTGATCCCGAGTCTGTATTGTCCCAATGCTAGAGATTGTCAGAGGCCAACCACATGGTGCAGATCCAGACAAGCCTTCTCAGCCCTTTGGATGGTCACCATGCCCTCATAGCTTATCCTACATCAAAGCAGCGGAAAGCAGGGGCCATGACTAAATACATCGGTTATGGCCCTGACAGGTGTGAGGTCCTTTAGGGAGGTAGCGGCTGTGAGAGTATGGGGGCTGGAGTCCACGTGCCCAAGTCTGGTGGGCTCCACACTTAGTGCATCTGTACAAGGGCACTCAGAATAGTGCCCACTGTGCGGTGTTGTTAGGTGAGACTCAGCGCCCTGCAGCTCTTAGACCACTGAGCAAGTGACTGACGTGTTTTGTTTCGGCTCTGGGGGATTCAGGCAGGTACTTTCTGCTTTCAACAGACCTGCTGGCTTTGCAAACAGATAGCCGTTTTTAACTAGAGAAGTGGGGTCCCTACAAGTGGCTCTCAGAAGGTTCTTTTCATATAGTGTGTGTGTGTGTGTTGGGGTTAAGGTAGGGCTGCAGTGACTCTTTTGCTGTAAAGCTTATGACCTGACTGGCTGTGACATCCTTTGGGGACTTGGGTCTCTTCCGTTTAGCCTCCCCAAAGGAACTGACATGACCTCAGGGCTAATCTGGGAAAGATCTCAGGCCATAAGTCTTTGCCTGGTTGTTTTTCCAGCTGGGACCGATGGGACTAGAGGTCAAGGTCAGGGTAGAGTTTGGGCCCAGTCTCCCTGCAGAAGGGTGCAGCTGATTAGCATGAAGTCTTTGAGGGCCAGAGGAAGCTGCGGCAGCACAGGACTCCTGAGTGGTCCCCCTAAGGCTTAGCTTCCTGTGTCATAGGCAGAGGCAAACACCAGCACCAACCCTAGAGCTACCCTAGGCCCGTCACTTGTCACGTGATAGGCACCTTGCTCTGCATAAAATCCCTTAGCTGAGACACAGGGCCAAAATGCTGACTGTGAGAAGGGCCTGGCTGGGTTAGTGTTGAACTATAAGTGGGTCTGAACACGCTCAACTTTTAGCTTAATAAAGCAACAGTCTGGGGATATGGCTCCATTGGTAGACTACTTGCCTAGTGTTCACAAAGCCTCGGGGTTCAGCCCCAGCACCCCATAAGTTAGATTGGTGACTTGTTCCTGTAATCCCAGGAATCTGGAGATGCAGGCAGGAAGACCAGACGTTCAGGTACATCCTTGGGAGTTGGAAGCCAGCCTTGGGTATTAGAGACCCTGTCACAAAATGGAGAAAAAAAACCTTGTCAAAAAAATCAACTTATTTGCCCTTGCTACTCCCCAAACTGGTCCTGATGATCCCTGCTTGTGTAACCGTTAGCCCCGGGCAGAGGGTCTCAAGCTAATCACAGTCACACAGTGAGTTAACAGAAGAGAAAACTTGAGGCAACAAGAGTGCACAGCAGAGGCCCCCAGGTCTGCCGCTTATGGGGAGGTTCCTAGAGGGAGAACTTCTAGCCTAAGACGGCAAGGTCGAGAACGACGTGGAGTAGGTGCGGAGGAGTAATGGCAGGCAGAGACGGCAACATGTACCAAAGGCAGAGCACAGGCCCTGGTTTCCACGACAGGGTAGAGACACAAGAAAACAGGCTGGAGTGGCGACCGCATGTTATGGATCCTGTTGGCCAAGGCTGGTCTGGCAGCCTCTGAGTCCTAGGGACAGTAGAGGTGAGAGAGATCCCTGGGGTCCTAGCCTCCTCACCAAACTGGTCCTAATGATTCAGGCTCCTCCTCTTCTCCCTGCTCCTCCCCTGAGGAAATAGCAAGCCATGAAGGGTCTGGCAGCTTTGGTCCCGTGGGTAGGCATGAGGCGTTCTCTCTGGAGTGGGTTGTGAGCAGTACCATCTGCTCAGGGAATAAAGTTCACCTGTGACTGTGTTTGCCTCACCTGGGTGCAGCTTCCTGCCTTCTATGCCTCTTTGCCCAGCCATGCGAGGGAAGACTCAGCTGTTGCTCAGCCCTGGGGAATTTCCTGGTGTGGCTGAGTCAGGGGCCTGCCTACACCCGGTACCTGGGAGTGGGTCAAGGGGTAAAACTGGCTCTTTCTTTGCTGTCCCTTCTCTTCCCTCTCAGTACAGGTGGAGCCAGTGGTGCTCCAAGATGTAACAATTTTTCAGAGAGTATTACATGCTGGTGTAACACTGTTAAGAGCCTGTGCTGGTGGAACAGCTCAGTGGGTGAAAGCGCCAAGCCTGATGACGTGAATTGAATTGAAGACGCAAAATTAATGGCAGAAGGAGAGAACCAACTCCACAGGTTGTCCTCAGACTTCCACATGCACGCACACACACACACAAACACATAAATACATTTTTTTTAAAAAATCCAGCTTTTGCAGCACTCGGGAGGCAGAGGCAGGTGGATCTCTGTGAGTTCGAGGCCATCCTGGTCTACAAGAGCTAGTTTCCAGGACAGGCTCCAAAGCTACAGAGAAACCCTGTCTCAAAAAACCAAAACAAACAAACAACCAAAAAAACAGCTTTTGGCTCATCCCTCTGCAATGACTGCCAGCATAGGCAGGCACGTGGGATGCACATTTTGATAGCTGCCCTTATCATCATGTACTGATGATTTGTGGAACAGTCACTGTGCCGGGCACTGGGCTCCAAGGGCAGGCAAGCGGGTTGCATCACCTTGAGGGCAAAGCTCTGGGGTACACTCTTATAGGTAAAGCCCCGAGAGGCCAAGCACTTTGCCCAAGTGGAAATGCTTGTTTGTCTCGTTTCCTTTCTGATTTTTTTATGATAGATTTTAGATATGAAGCTGTGGCTAACCTGGAACTCACTGTATGGCTGAGGATGACTTTGAACTTCTGATCCTCTTACCTCTACTTCCCTAGTCCTGGGATGACAGGTGTGGGCCACCATGCCAGTAGGTTGTTTTTTGTTTCGAGACAGGGTTTCTCTGTCTAGCTCTGGCTCTCCTGTAACTCTCTCTGTAGACCAGGCTGGCCTCAAACTCACAGAGATCCACCTGCCTCCGCCTCCTGAGTGCTGAGATTAAAGGCATGTGCCACCATTGCCCAGCCATACCTGGTTTTATGTGATGCTAAGAATTGAACTTAACAGCCTTGTGTATGCTAGGCGAGTGCATTATCAACTGAGCTATATTCTCAGTCCCTAGGACGCGTTTTGAGTTCTTTAGAAGGTACTTAGACCCTCTCTGCTCTTCTGGAGCCTCAAGTTTCTGAGAACGTACTGTCTCCTAGTGTAGACCATGAATCTCCACCCTGAGGAAGACAGGCTGAGCTGCTGAGATCCAGAAAGGATATAGCTTGAGCATCCTTGCTAGTTAGTATTCCTATTTTGAGGGAATGGCTTTTCTCGGTGTTTAGACTGTTTTTTGGTATTGTTTGTTAAATTACATTCATTCATTTGGGAAGTGGTGTGCATGCCGTGGCACACATTTGGAGGTCAGAGGTCACCTTGCAGGAGTCGGTTCTCTTGTGTGTCTCAGACACAAAGCTCAGGTTGCCAGACCTGGTGGGAAGTGCCTCTACTTGCTATGTCATCTCACTGACCTTATTTTTAAAAGTTGTGGTAAAATATATAAAAATTAATGTTTACCATCTTAACCATTTGTAAATGTGGCTCAGTGTTAAGTCCCTTCATGTTCTCTCCACATCGCTATCCGTTCTGGAGCTGTTTTTGTCTTCTCAAACTGGACTCTGTACTGCTATCAGTGACTTCCCGTTGTGTGCCCTCCCTGTCTCCAGCAACCTCCCTTCCTCTTTCGGATTCTGTAGCTACTCAGAGTTTGACCCTCCATCTGTCTGTTTTATTCCAGAATCTCCCCGAGGTGACAGTCCCAGGCAGCGATGCCAGGATGCCCGTCTCCACTGCCCTCCACCAAAATGGCAGCCAGGAGCGTCCACCCAGCCTAATGTCCACCACTTCCTCATCTGGCTCCTCCCGTGACAGCCACAATGCCATGGAGGAGCCCACCAGCTCCGAGGCTTCAGCCCAGAATGGGACAGGCTCCCCTTGGGGCCGGCACGTTCCCAATAGCAACAACAACTCCAGTGGCTGGCTAAACATGAAGGGACCCCTCTCCCCTTTCAATGGCCGTGCAGGGACAAGTCCTGCCCACCACAAGCTCAGCTACCTGGGCCGGGTGGTGCGAGAGATTGTAGAGACAGAGCGCATGTATGTACAGGACCTGCGGAGTATTGTGGAGGTGAGTGCTGAGGCTGGGAGGGGCTGGCCTCCAGTGGCCCAACTCTTTAGTACAACCTGACTCCACCCCAGGATGGAAGGCTCCCCTGGCACATCTGTCTCTGTATATCTGCCTCCCATGAGGCCAGGAGGAAGCTTTGGGGACCTGCCTGGTGGGAACTGTGGCCTCTCATGCTTCCTTATGACCCCGGGCCACCTTCCAACACCCAACTAGGGTAATTGAATTTCTTGTATGTGCTTGGGGAATGGGCACTATGATAGCAAAGAGAAAAGCTTGAGCCTGACTAGGGGGACCTAGGTGTTCTGCAGGGATTAAACCTGGGCAGGATCATCCAGGTTCCCCACTGTGCTGTATCCTGGCTGTGGAGCCTTGGGTATGGGCCCAGGTTCCTTGCCTGCAGAATGAATAGGGCTGGCAAAAGTACAGTGCTCCACACTGTAAGGCATACAGGGAAAGGTGACACATACCTGCCACTGAGGATCCCTCTGCCTGGTGAGGAGCAGGCTGGGAGTCCATTAAGGCTATGCCACAAATTACCACAAACCTCCTGGCTTAAAGCACCGGAAATGAATTCTCTTTTGGATTGTTTGTTTTCAGTAAGGAAAAAAAAAGTGTGGACTGGAGAGATGGCTCAGCGGTTAAAAGCAGTCAGCTGTTCTTCCAGAGGTCCTGGGTTCAAGTCCCACATGGTAGCTCACAGCCATCTGTAATGGGATCTGTTCCTCCCTTCTGGCCTGCATGAAGATAGAGCACTTGTATACATACAATACATGAATAAATAACTCTAAAAGCTGGGCATGGTGGCCAAAGCCTTTAATTGCAGCACTCAGGAGGTAGAGGAAGTGGTGTGTGTGTGTGTGTGTGTGTGTGTGGCTGGGTGCACAGTGCCCATCTGGAGGTCAAAAGACAGCTTTGTGGAGTTGCTTCTCTCCGTCAGTCTTTACATGGCTCTAGAGGTTAAGCTCAGGTCACTAGGCAAGTGCCTTTACCATCTCACCAGCTTCTTGGTTTGGTTTCTTCTGAGATAGGATTTTGCTGTGTATCCCAGGCTGGCCTTTAACTCAAGGCAGTTCTCCTGACTCTGCCTCCCAAGTACTGGGATTGCAGAAAGCCAGAGCTAATTTTCTCTGTTGTCCTTTGGCCTAGGACTGCGTTATCCTAGCTCCTAACCAACACCTGGCTTATGCCTGTGCCCCTTTCTCTTAGAAGGACATCAGCCGTTAGAGCCTCCTTAAATATCAAATGATGTCATCTTGAGAGGTTTCACTAATGACATCTACGAAGACCCTGTTTCCAAATAAGGTTGCATTCCAAGTTGCCAAGTAGACTTGAATTTTTGAGTAAAGCCCCATGGCTCAGGACAGTGCACACTGCCTGTGAAATCGTGTCATAGCCACACAATGCAGTATGGATTAAGGTGTGACTCGGGTTAGGTGACCAAGCCAAGAGGTGCGGGGTCCTCATCCTTCTCTCCGTGTAGGACTACCTCTTGAAGATCATTGACACTCCCGGGCTCCTGAAGCCAGAGCAAGTCAGTGCCCTCTTTGGGAACATAGAGAGCATCTATGCACTGAACAGGTATGTTCTGGCATGGGTCATGCGTGAGAGCTTGGGGACAATCCCTGGATGACTGGACACATGGCTGTGACCCGCAGGTTTGACTGCAGAGACATGGAATTGAAGGCTACCCTTGCTCAAGATCAAAGCGCTGTGCCGGAAGAGGGCCTCAGCTGACCTTTCTAGGGAGTTCTGATTTGAAGTTGCGTGTTTGCTGGTTCCAGCACCTTCTGGGTCTTGTGCACACTGCTAGGCCTTGCACACTTGTTCTCTTCCTTCTGTATCATCTCACATATCTTAGAGTTTATTTCTCTTCTTTCCCACTGATCCCAAGGGAAGTAAGGATTCCCTGGAGGGCTGACCCATTATAGCAGTTCTCAACCTGTGGGTCGCAACCCCTTCAGCAAACCTCCATCTCCAAAAATATTTACACTACGATTCATAACAGTAGCAAAATTAGTTATGAAGTAGCAATGAAAATAATTTTATGGTTGTGAGGGGGTCACCGTCTTAAAGGGTCACAGGAACTGCATTAAAGGGTCGCAATGTTGGGAAAGTTGAGAACCACTGTGTTAGTGTATCACACAGTCCAGGCAAAACAGGCTTGATGACTCTGTGAAGGTTGAATCTGCTGCTGTGGGACCACAGTTAGACAAGGGTACTGTCAAGAGAAACAGTTTAGAGAGCCGTGTTGACAGGACAGGTCCCCTTGCAGCTGGGGGAGTCTGGGCAGTGTGTAGGTAGGAGGGGAGGGTGCAGTCAGGACTCAGGAAGGTGTGGAGAAGGCAGCTCGGGAGAGAGGAGGGAAGCAGATGGAAGAGGCAGGGGAGTACTGTCCCCAGTATATCTGCAGTCCTCCCTACCAAGATCAGAGTGCTCAGCCCCGCCTGTCCCTCTCTGCTCCCTGCACCCTCCCGTCTGGGAACACTCTTTACTTCTTTCCTGTCCTTATCCCCCTTTAATCTCTGCTTTTGTGTGTTTGACTCCTGCCTACAGAGGAGCTGTGTCCCCTTCAGAGGTGGGTACTGGTAGCTCCTTTTCTGCTTGCTGAAAACGTGTGTCTCCCCATTTTTGTGGCATGCTAGGTTCTTTTTGTGGTTGCCCCCTGGGGCAAGGTTTAGTCACGGTGGAAGCTGTGACTCAGTTTGACACCAGGGCCGGCCATGATCTGTGTCTGAGGGAGTGGGCAGGGGTGTATGCAGCTACAGAGGTGGCTACAGATGTTGGGGTCTAATAGCCTCTCTCCCTTCACCCAGCCAGCTTCTCAGAGACCTGGACAGCTGCAATAGTGACCCTGTGGCTGTGGCCAGCTGCTTTGTGGAAAGGGTAAGAAGAACCAGATCCTTGCTCTTTGTCCCATGTTTCTAGGATAGACGTTCCCACTATAAGATGACACTTGAGTCCTGGGGATCTTTGTCCAAGGCTAGTGGGTGGATGAGATGCCCTGGACAGATGCAAAGATGGCTCTGCAGGTTCTCAGGGATGACAGTGTGCTCGGGGGTCAGGAGTCTGTCCCTTGATCTCCCCATGTTTTCTGGTCAGATGAGAATCGCCCTGAGATCATTTTTGTTTTCTTCCCCCTCCCCCCGTCTTTATTTAGAGCCAAGAGTTTGATATCTACACTCAGTATTGCAACAACTACCCCAAGTGAGTGACTTTGGGGGAGAGGGGACCATTTGATGAGTGTGGGGCTCCTGCCTCCTCACCAGGCGGTAACTCTCATTCTGCCCTCTCCTAGCTCAGTGGCAGCTCTGACGGAGTGCATGCAGGACAAGCAGCAGGCCAAGTTCTTCCGAGACCGGCAGGCGCTGCTGCAGCACTCCCTGCCTCTGGGCTCCTACCTGCTGAAGCCCGTTCAGCGCATCCTCAAGTACCACCTCCTGCTCCAGGTAGCACAGGGCTCCTGCCTGGGATCTGTTCTGGGGTACCGGGCAGAGCCTTGGAGCCGGTTTTTCCCAGACACTTGTCTTTGGTCTAGGAAATTGCCAAACATTTTGATGAAGAAGAGGATGGCTTCGAGGTGGTAGAGGATGCCATCCACACAATGACGTGTGTGGCCTGGTACATCAATGACATGAAGAGGAGGCATGAACACGCAGTCCGGCTGCAGGTGCCCTGGGCTGGGAGGTGGCAGGGCTTGGGAGAAGGAATACTGTCACCGTGCCTAACTGAGCAGAAGGGTGGTATCCACGAAAGCCTTTGGGGTGAGAGGGCTCGGTGACCTCCCCCGGGACAGTGATGCCTGACTCTGGGTGTCGGGCCGCTCTGCTGCAGGAGATCCAGTCACTGCTCATTAACTGGAAGGGGCCAGACCTGACCACCTATGGAGAACTGGTCCTGGAAGCCACCTTCCGCGTACACCGCGTGCGCAACGAGAGGACTTTCTTCCTCTTTGACAAGATACTGCTCATCACCAAGAAGCGGGGCGATCACTTCGTCTACAAGGGTCACATTCCGGTAATGAATCTGTCCTCACTTATGCTCCCTTCTTCACGGACCCTGGCTCCTCAGCTTCCCTCTGGCTTCATCAGGCTCCAGTGCCAACTTCTGAGACTGTATCAAAGGTTGGGGTCCTTTTATCTCCTGCTGAATTATCTTGTTCTCTGCCCTCAGTGCTCCTCACTGATGCTGATCGAAAGCACCAGAGATTCCCTCTGCTTCACCGTTACCCACTATAAGCACAGCAAGCAGCAATATAGCATCCAGGTGAGGAGCGGCCTACGCAAGGGACTGGGGAACTTCTAAGCACACTTGCATGTTCCCTGACTGCCCCCACGCCCTAGTGTCTCCATCTGTAAAGGTGAGATCATCGCAGGCACCTCTCCAAGGTGTACGCAGACACCCTAGATAGCCCTTCTTACTCCCTCTGCCCCCCCCAGCAGAAGTCCTGGGTGTGCTTAGGCAGTTTTGACCTGAAATAATAAACCCTGTTCCTTCTCCTTGCGCCCTCTTAGGCCAAGACAGTGGAGGAGAAACGGAGTTGGACTCACCACATCAAGAGACTCATCTTGGAGAACCACCATGCCACCATCCCCCAGAAGGTTGGCTCCTAGGGTTCTCTCAGATGGGCTTCAGGGAGAGCACGTCCCCTCACCCAGTTCCCAAGAATCTGTTAGAGCTTCCCTTGCTGGCTCTGGTGGACAGCGGGTGTTGGTACATGCCATGGCACCACCCCGTGTGAGTCCTCTGGTGGGCAGGCGAGGCACGGTCAGGTGGTTACGTGGTTATGTGGGTCTCCTTCCCTTCTAGGCCAAGGAAGCCATCTTGGAAATGGACTCTTACTGTAAGTCACCCTTTTTTACCTGTGTGGTTTTGATTGTGTACATCGTTAGGTCAGGCAATATGTTGGGCAAAGTTTGTTTGGTATTTTTGTCTAGGAACAGGAAGGATGGGGGACTCTGTCTGTCAAGGGCTGGGTGGGGATCAGTTGTGTGACTAACAACATGTTCCTGCTAAAACAGCTGGACTCTCAGTGGCTAAAGACCCCAGTTGCAAGAAGATAGATGCTGGGGGACCTCCAGGGGCATCCAGGACCATTTGAGGCGGGTGTGGGTGGAAGACATGTGGTCTCGTGCAGGCAGCTTCTTGGTAGGCTGCTGGGGAACCAAAAGGCCTGATTGTTTCTCTCCGGGCTACAGATCCCAGTAGGTATCGTTGCAGCCCAGAGCGGCTGAAGAAGGCGTGGTCATCCCAGGATGAGGTATCAACCCATGTGCGCCAAGGACGCCGGCAGTCTGGTAAGAGAAGACTTTGTGGACAGGAACCTTCTCCATAGGATCCTGGCCCAGGCTGGGGATCATCTGCATAGTGGGATGTTACTCTTTTCAGAAAACTTGGGGAGATAGGAGGGTGGTCTGTGGACCATTTCCTCTTTGCGCCCATGTTGCCCTCCACCAGACGCTTCCTGGGCCTCTGCTCACTGGGGCTGTCCACCTGTTCAGAGACCTGGGGGTATTTGTTAATCAGGACTTGGAGTCTCTTCTCAGCCACCCAGACCTCCCCAGCCGGGAGTAGCACTTGGACATCATGGCTACTTCTGGAGTGACAGAGCAGAGGCTGGGTGGGAGGAAAATTGCTTAGACCAAGTGGCACCAAATCCAGACAGGAAATATTTATTTTGGGTCATACCACTTTCCCTCCTGGGTTTTCTTCCATGATGGGATTTGCTAATGTGCTCTTGGAGTTATTAAAATGAAGTGACTGTTTAGAAAGAGAAAACCTTGCTTTTTAAGTCTTAGCTCTGCTGTGATGGTGTGGGTGTTTCTGTGGCTGATTTTCCCTTTTTTGCTACACTTTTCTCTCATTTACCAGTAAGTCTGAGGCCTAGGGACAGACCTGGATTAATCTAAGGTGGAGTCTGAAAGTGAGACCCATGCACCAGTAGCTTAGAGCAAATGATTTTAGATTGGGACTCTCATTTCGGCTGTAGTCACAAGTGCATTGTGTCTTGATTGGCCACCACCTGCGGGGTCCTTGAACACTTGTGATTGATACCTGAACTTTGACCTTCTGGAAGGTAGAGCCAGGTGGTCTCTGGAGAGTTTTCCGGTTTGCAATGTTTGCTATTATTTCAGGTGGCTCCTTTCTAGGCTAACCTAGTTTGGTTCTATAAATTTTGTGGTTAAAAGCCTCAAACTAGGGTGTTGCTTTATTGGTCTCTGGTCATCTGTATTTCTCTTCCCTTCTATAATTCTCTCCCCTTTTCTCTAATGTCCTTCTTAGCTTGCTGTAGCTCGGCACTGAGAAAGTCTGGCACATGGAAGTATTCAGGCAGCAATGGTAGTTGTTTCAGTTTCTTTTCTGGTGTTGGATGAAATGCTCTCACCTTAGAGGAAAGGATTCATTCAGCTCACACTTCTAGGTCATAGTCTGTCGCTGAGGGAAGTCAAGGCAGGAACTTAAGGCAGACCTGCTTGCTATTCCACACATTACCTGTGACCAAGGAGCTCACTTTCCAGCCAAGACATACAGCAGGAACCGTGGCTGCTGCTTGCTACCTGACTCACTAAGGCTTATGCCCAGATAGCTTCTTTATACTGCCTAGGGAATGGCGCCCTCCACAGTGGGCTGGGTCCTCCCTCATCAATTAGCAGTCAAGAAAATCCGTCACAGACATGCCCACAGGCCAACCCAATAAAGGCTCATTTGAGACTTTCAGATGATTCTAGGCTGTGACAAGCTAACAATTAATGCTAACTAGGACGGTCATGGTATTAATTCTATGGTTTGTCCTGACATCAGCATCAGAACTTTGGCCCTAGGAGATAGGGGTATAGCTCAACGGCAGGGCACTTGGCTAATGCGCCGATGCCCTAGGTTCAAGCTCTCAGTACCACAACAGATGCCTCAACCCAGAAAAGCACCCCCCCACACACAACACTGAGGTATAGCTATGTGAAGGCACTTAAAGCTGTATACTTTATACACAGGTGACGTGTCTGGTGTGTGAATTACAGCTCAGTAAAACTGTTGCCTCTCCACCTCAAGACTTGAGCCATCCAGGGTGGTCAGGAAATAAGCAAACGGGCAAGGCTAAAGTTTCCATGTGACAGAGAGTTTAGCCTGTGAATACTAAGAGGGTTGGCTTTTTAAAGACTCATTAACTTTCCTGAGACATGCCTCATCTTCTGGAGCCTTCTAGAAGAGGGCTCTGGCCACAGTTGCACTTTTCCTTTTCTGGAACTGATGCTTCAGTGCCACTGGTGGTGTGGGATGCCATGGTGATGGCCTGCATCTGAGGTTTATGTTCATCGTGATATTCCTTCCATAACACCAAGCAAGGAGTGTTCATCCTCTTGCTCCTAGCATGTTCCCTGTAGCGGCTCTTCTTCCTCCTGTGTGGGAGAGTTCAGTTGATGGACTGGCAAGAATTGTGTGAGAAAAGGACTCAGACCACATGCTTATACAGCCTAGGTGCCCAGGCTGAGCCTTGGGGTCTTTTGACACAGACAGCTGTGTCAGGCAGACAAGTCCACTTTGGGATTAGTAAGATCTGTCATGACTTTTAAATATTCTTGTTATAACCTTTCAAGAGAAAGAAAAGAATATTTCTATTTCTCGCTTTGTTACATTTTAAAATCTTTCATTTTTACTGCACACATTTCTCTGTGTGTCTAATATGTGTATTCAAGGGTGATGGCATTTGTGTGAGGTCAGAGGACAACTTTGGGAAGTCGGTCCTTTACTTCCACCTTGTGTGCTCTGGGATCAGACTCGGGCCGTCTGGCTCAGCAGCAGGTGCCTAGCCAGATGAGCCCTCTTTCTCATTTTAACATCAGCTGAGGGTGGTGGGGAGATAGTTTAGTTGATATGCTTGCCACATAGGAATGAGACCTGAATCGCATCCCCAGTGCTCACATTAATAGTTAGCTATCTATAGTTGTATGTGTCTCTGATCCATTGTTGAGGAGTTAGAGGCAGGAGGGTCTCTGGGGCTTGCTTGCTTGCTGTTTTTCTTTCTTTCCTTTTTTTTTTAAAAAAAAATAATTTATTTAACTTCATTTTATGTATAATGGTGTGAGGGTGTTGGATCCCCTGGACCTAGAGTTACAGATAGTTGTGGGATGCCATGTGGGTGGTGGGAATTGAACCTGGGTCCTCTGGAAGAGCACTGTTTCCAGTCTGTCCCCAGAAAGGCTAGGTACAATATAATGACACCATTAGCCTAATAGTTGTGTTTTGTGTCCCCAGAGCCTGGTTATACCCTGTTCAGCAGGGCATCACTTCCCAGCAGGCAGCAAGGATTGGAGATGCCAGGCCTTAAGGGCCGTAGAAAGTCGGGTGCGACCCCTGCTTCCCGGTTTGCACGCTATGAGGGGCTTGGTGTGGGGCGTAGCTGTGTGCTGATGCTGTAGTAGAGGTAGAGGGACTCGAGATGGAAATGTGGCTAGTGGCTAGCTGGTCTGAAGTGGGTAACATGGGGCCGATCACTTCAGATGACTCCATAACCAAGGCCTTGCCTGGCATACTAATACAAGGACTGAGCAGTTCACTGTGTGCTGCAGAGAAGTGGCTCAGGCTTCATCTGGGGCCTCAGTAACACTGTGAAGAAAGCCTCCCTGAGGCCTAGGGTGGCTGGGGGCCAGCTAGGCTGGACTTTGGGCTGGCGGTGATGGGCTGGTGGCACTGTGAGCTTGGGACCCAGGTCAGGTGCAGCTGTTTCTTGGCTTGTGCTAACTGCCCGTTTGTGTTCTTCAGAGCCGACCAGACACCTGCTCAGACAACTGAATGACAAAGGTGAGTGTGTGCGGAAGGGCAGTCAGGGCTCTCTAGGTGGGGTGGGAGGGTGAAAGCAGGCAGTAAACTGGCTGGAGATTATGGAGAATAAGCTAGAGGGAATATGGCTTCGTTCTTCACCCCTGATGTCTGCAGAGAGTCTTGGCTCCCCCCTGCCCATACACCATACCCTTCTTTCTGCTGCAGTGGGCGCCCAGCAGCTTGCCCAGATCTGCGCAACTCTCTGAGCTTCTGAGCTGTCAGCCATCCCTTTGAAAGCCAGGACTAGGGGAGGGGTTCAGGAGTGTAGGGACTCCTGTGAGACTTCCCCCAGGGACTCCAGTCTCTCTAAAGAGGCTCTCTCTTTTATTTACTGGTGTCCTCCTCCATGCTCCTCCCACCATGTGCTTGGACCCTGTGGTGGTGTCAGCAGCCAGAGCAGCAGGAATGAAGGTGAGTGCTGGGCCTCAGAGGCCAGAGAAGGGGGCTGGAAGGAGGGAGTGTGGGTAGCACTGCCCAGATCAGCCCTTAGGGACCCTTCCCTGTCTTACTCCTACAGCAGCACCCTGTGGTGCCTGCCTGGCCTGTGTCCTCTTATTTTCCCCTCTTGGGATATATAAGCTCGTTTGGAGACACTTTATTCCCTGCTAGATCTCAGCCCTTCCCACATAAAATGCTCCGCTCCAGAGGAGGCCAGCATTGGACACCTAGGAGTAGTTTTATTTATATATA
>LOJH01007024.1:1624-31575 GCA_001685095.1 Ellobius talpinus | reverse complement strand
GTTCTACTAGGTTAAGATCATTCAGAGCAGAATAAATAAAGAACTTTTTTAAACCCATGGTTCTCATTCAGGCTGTGCCGTACACAGCACATCTCCCTGTGTTAATGAGCTGTTAAGGAGCCTGCTAATGGCAGTTTAGTAGCTGTAGCTAAGGATTTCCCTACCAATAAATCCTGTTGCCTTGGCTATTAGACAGAAATCCTTGCATAGCCTCTGAGCTCAAGTGACACTGATGAATGGCCAGAGAAAATCAATAGTGTTCTCAGGGAGCAAACACAACACCCCATCAAACCCTTAATATCTAATGCAAGAACTCTATTGCTTTAATGTGCTTGAGAACAATAAATAATAGAAGTTCATATTTGACATTAAAAAGCCAAATTAATGAATATAACCAACAAGTAGAAAATGAAGCAAAAACACTTTCTTAGCTATTGTGCACATAGATTTAAAACCATAGCCTGAATCAAGTATCAGTAAAAGAAAAAAGTTAAAATCTGCTGGAGTAAACATTCATCTTAGGGGTGCTCTGAAACAGGTCTTTTAAAGCAAAGCTAATATTTAGCATATACAGCAAGTAAAATTTATATCTTTGACAGACATTTAACAATTAAAATAAGACAACTTTAAGGGCTTAAATGTGCACTATTCTCAAATAAAATGCTCAATGTAATATTATTTCTTCATTCTTTGTAATAGATGATCAGTGCTGGATTTAAGGTATTTTTGTTCTATTTAAGATAAGAGAAAATTTTCTGTTCTTTGCAATCTTCAGAGTTAACATGTCATAACATGTTTGCCTTGTTATCCTTTTATATAATTAAATATATTGTATAGAATAAAACTTTATCCTTTTATAATTCATCCAACGTGTAGATTTTTCTGACCTGAATTTCCTCTGACTTTATTAGCCACACAATCACAGTTTTATGAATTGTTTGTTAATAAATAACAAGAATCACTTTTTCTTATAATTCTTATATATAAAAACAACACATACCTAGATTGACTTAGCCGCTTAAACAAGCATATTGCTTGAACCAGTCTATACTTCTGAGTGAACTTCTGTTAGGCTAGAATGGCCACTGTAACACTGTGAAACTTCACATAGGGTTTTACATTTTCACTATCAACTGCAATTTTATATATTTATCAATCACGAAAAACGGAAAAGAATCCATGCAATAGTTAAAACAGAAACAATCATTTTTTATATCTTCTCGCTGCTCCTGCATCTGTTTCTTGCCTTCTGTCGTTCCTCATCACCTAACTGTCCCTGTTTTGTACACTCTGTTTTACACACTATGCTGGACCCACGCATATGTTGTGCATGCTTATACATACATCACAGGCCAGAGACTACATATGATGGAGAACCTTCTTTTTCTTTCTTTCTGAGGTTTGTGATTCCTTAGCACTATACATTCAAAATGTATTCATTTTCCTAGAATTGTGTTTTCATTTTTCTGTGGAGATGAATATTTTTTCACCTTACATATGTACCAGATTTTCATTATCCATTCATCTGTTATTGATAACTAAGTTGATTCAATTTCCTTCTATAGTCAATAAGGCATCAATAATCTTGGCAGTACCTGTGAAAGGTTATGGAGTTCTGTGTGTACTCGCCTAGGACTAAAATAGCTGAGTCCTATGGAAGTTTTATTTAAGGAACGTCTAACTGGTTAGCATAATAGATTCATTAATCTCACCCCTTTTTCTTTGTGTGCATCTTCTCCAACACTTGTTGTCAGAGTTCTAGATGGTCTTAACCATTTTGACAGGGGCCATGTTGTACACAAAATTGTTTTATTTGATTGTTCTGATGGCTAGAGAAATTGAACACTTTTAAAATTAATTTCTAGCCATTTGTGGGGTTATTATTTTTTTCCTGAAAATTCTTTAATACATTAGCCTAATTGTTGATTGGTAGTTTTGTTACCTTTATACTGAATTTCTGTAATTCTGAATTTCTGAAGTTGTCCTTAGGCTACCACATGTACCCACATGCAAGAACACATGCACCTGCAAAGATAGCCCCACATAAAAATATACATGCAAGCTCCTTTCATAGCCGCAATTAATTATATAAACCAACATGACTAATTCCAAAGGTAGTAAACAGGGTCGAGGCCTTAGTTTGTGCTCATTCTGTAGGAATTGTTTTCCACAAATTTTCTTCTGCTCAGTGCTTCATGATAAAGTCTTAGCTGCTCTTATTCATGGCATCTGAAGCTAACTAAAGGGAGGCTTATTCAGAACACTTGAAAATTTGAGGAAAGAGCATATAGGCCTTGTACCCATCTGTTCAAGGGATGTTGTATTATTGGGCCTTATATCATGCTTCAGGAGCATGAATTTAAAAATGCAAAAATCACAATGCATAGGATATTGATTTATGCTAATGATTTTAAATCCAATTAATTACAATTACTTATTTTATCACAAAATCAATTACTTACATATTCTGTCACTTTAATTAAAGCAGTCGATAAAATCAGATAAATGGGAAGTATGAAGTTGTTATAGGAAAAACTAATTTACCTATTTAATAAAATCTGCTACAGGTCAAAAGAGAATAAACTCTCAGTTATTAAATTCTGGTAAAAGTCTAATTATGCCATTATTGAAAGATTTATTTTGGTTCAATTAAAAATTTTGAGAACCTCTAACTGGTTAAATAAAATGTTTCAAACATTTCATGGATAATGACTGAATGTTCTTCCTATAAAAGTTCATTGCTGGGTTAAGAAGATTTTTCAGTGGGTAAAGGCATCTGTCACACAAGCATGGAGATCCTCAACTGATTCCTAGAACCCACATAAAGGTGTAAGTTCTGGTTCCACAAAGTTTTCCCTCTCATTTCTACATGTACTAAGGTTGTGTGGCCATACACATTATAGTGCGCATTTGCACACACACATAACACACAAAGGCACACACACAAAATACTAACAAATGAAATTCCAATAAATAAAATTTAAGAAATATAGTACAATATTAAATAAATATTATCTTGTCCATATCTAGAATTATTGAAATTTTGTGACCCTCTCAGTTCAAAACACAATTAAACATAATAATGACTCATAATGCTTTCTAAAATTCATAATAACAATATACAGTATTTACACTATAAAAGGTAATACATATTTGTTTCATTTAATCAACACGATTACCCTGAGAAATAATAATTATACTCGTTTTCCCCCAAAATTAATCACATTTGCTAGAGATTTGAAATTGAGTTTGTTACAGATCTCCAAAAATGAGTGTCATATCATACATTTGACCAAGGAAGCAAAATTCTCTCCTGCATTCCAAATACATAATTATGTACCAAATTTCATACTGATTCGGGACAAGACTATTTTCTAGTAAAAAAACAAATTTGCAATAGTTACATAATTTTGAACTCTACATGCTACATTCTGCCTCTCATCAGATACTGAAGCATGTAACCACGAGGGAACACATGTACAGAAGTCTTAGACGTTGTAGGATACGTGAAACAACCAATATACTAATTGAGCATGTTTTCCAAAATGCATCGGATTGGGTGATTCTTGTCTTTTTATGGTAAGGTTTAATGTAGATAACATAGGTAGGCAACAGGATGTTTTCCTAGCACTCGGTAAAAACATTGTTTCACTTAGACTGCAGTTTGTGAAACTCCCAAACGACAAAAAAAAACATTACATTGGAAGAAAAAAAAGATGCTTAATATTCTGGCAGTGGATGGTTGCTAACCAACTTTCCATAAAATTAACATTTTATTATAATAAATTTCCATAAATAATTAGTAATATTTAATAATGATAAATACTAAGTAAATTAATGCATTATTTATTTAAAAGTCCTTGAATAATTAATAACTAATAATAATGATAAGCAAATATTTCCATGAAGAGTTAAGTAAAAATAATAAATGCAATGAAATATATCGATCTAGATTTTGGCAAAGTCTTTGGTCCCTGTCGTGTATACTATTCCAACAAGGAATATACTTGGCTATACACCAACACATAGCAATTCAAATTCCTTTTAAACTAAGTTTTCAGGAAATAATTCTTTAGTTAAAAATAATTCTCTTGTATCCTAAGGAATAACTTCTCAGTAGTGCTTACTTATTTTGAAATTGCTTGAATATGTCTCTGAATGAGAAAACTAACTGATTTTAACTTCACACTTAACTAATTTTGCCATGTTTGACAAAATATTTATTCTTTTTCTTCAGCTTTGAGCAGGATATTTGAAGCCATCCTAATGTTTTAGGAGTGTTTGAGGTTTTTTTTTTTTTTGAGTATTTATGAAAGGTTTGGCTACTCACTTAAATAAGTATTTTAGGCATTTTCTCCCCAACCTCTGAGTGCAAGTTGCCAGGGGCCTTAAAGGAAGTTTGAGTGGTAAAACAAAATGGAAACTGAAGTTAGATAAGGAACAAGTCAGTGATGCTGCCAGGGAAAATTCAGGTGTCTTTTTAGAAGTCACAGTCTGTCATTTCCTGGGTGGCAGTAAGACACTCACCCACAGTCTCACAGCCAGTCCTGCAACGAAGGGACCAGAATCCTCAGACCCGTTTGTGAGAGTCCTTGCCCTTGCTCTGTTGGCTGATGAGGTTGTATTTTCAGACCGTCTGTTTCTCTTGCCATTGTCATCTTTCACCTAGTTACAGCAGATTCAAAGAGACAGCGGAGATTTTTAGCACTTGTAATAACATCTGCTGCTTAATCAAAAGTGACCACATGTGACACAAAAGCAGCTGAAACCTCCTTTTGTCTCTTTGGGATGCAAAGTCCATCCTAGTGGCAGTGAAGTCTTTATGTTTCTCGTCGTGATTAATTAAAGCTAAGCAAGTATGACCATAACAGTGGCCCCAGGGAAACTCTTGTCTCACACATAGACACTGCAGGAGAACTCTCAGATAGCTCAGTCAACCACGTGAAAAAGAATACCTTTCACTATACAAACAAATCAAAAAGAGATAGCAAAATTAAGGCCTGAATTAGAACTGCACATATAAGGTTAATATCATTAATATCTGAAAAATATTTGTTAAAACACAAGACACTTAAACAAATATTGTAATACCTTTTTCACTGAGGAAATATGCTCATAGCTCAGGGAAAACCTTAATTAGACTTTAACAGTGGGTGCTTTCAATTTCTAATGGGATTTCCCTAATCAATTAAGTTATGGTAATATATCCCCAGTAGGCATGACCAGGAAAAATAGGTAACTTCTTTTGCTGTTACAAATATTCTGTGATGCACTGAGAGATGTCCCAGAGCTGAAGAGTACTTGTTCTTGCAGAGAACCAAGATCTCATTCCCAATACGCACAACGTGGCACACAACCACCTATAATTCCCGTTCCAGGAGCTCCAGTGGTTTAAATGATGTCTTCTGGTTTCTGTGGGTGGGTATGCACTTGGTGCACAGACATGAATGAAGTCAAGACACCAATCAATGCACATGAAAAAATAATAGTCAAACAAATGCCTTGTGCACTTCCAGCTTTAAATGAGAGAAAGAGACATACCCATTTCTTTGTTAAATTTTGAGAATTAGGTAATATGAGAACCCATTCTATTCTAGTAGCTACTAAATACAGGTGAGCATTAAAAAATAAGATAATTTGAGGTTTTAGTCACATGAAGAAATTTGAGTTAACCAATTTTTAAATTTATAAAAAAGATATGGAATCTTTAATGCTAATGGCAAAATTGAGAGAACTACACTAAAATACATCTATAGTATGTTAATTTAAGTGATATTTAGAATGTTAAATTTAAATAATAAAAATAATAATAACAGCAAAAATTAATACAAATAGTAGTAAGAAGAATCAACCTTGATATTATCCAAAGGCAAAAAATGTGTGCTTTTACTCGATAACCATGTTTAGGATCATTCATGTCCAATTAAATTAACTGTTCAGGTGACAAGGCAAATATGCAGTATATGAGACCTAATGCATCATAATCGCAAATAGCTGATCTTCTGGAACATTCTTCTAAGGATTATTAACCTAAGTTTACCTAGCTATATATACAATGCCTTTTCCCTTCATTTCTGTGTATCTCACCCAGCAGCACCAAGTACAGAGATGTGCTAGGACTCTTGTAGAGTCTCCTGATGGCTCCCTCAGTCAGGGCTCAGAAGCTGGATGAGGTAACATTGCAAATGTGATGTGAGGGATTTGGTCTCAGAAAAAGACGTTTAAGATGGCTTAAAGTCAGGACTGTGTCTGAGATATAGGTAGTCTTATGAAAAGACAATGGACAAGCACAGCACACTTAGTAACGATCAGGCACTCAGTGGTTCTGCATGATTTGAGGAAGACAGAATCTAGAGTTGAGGATAAAAAATGGAATCGTCTTAAAATATGCTAAATCTAGCTACTGATGGATGCTAAATTTGATTTTACATTCTATGGGCAGTGAATAGAAGGTCAGTGAGAGATGATGTATTTATAATGAAAAATTTGGTAGCTGAACATGGTGTCAAACACATGTGGTCACAGGAGTTAGGTGGTTGGTAGAGGAGGAGCACAAGTTTGACGTGAATTTGTGACCTCTATATGTACATATTAAAAGTCCTCTATGTACATATTATGAGTCCTATATATGACATATATGTCCACATTATATGTCTAATATATTATTAGACTGTATATACTCCTACTTATAAAAATATATCTGATATACTTTTAAAATTTACGTAAGCTGATATAAAGTATTTTTTCTGACCTGACATCGAATCTAGAAAACACTAAGAACTAAATGATCTCCGTAGATGAGAACAAGGGAAATGAGTACTTGACCTGTTCTCAGATTTCGTTCCATTGTGTAGTGGTACAATGCGCTCTGCAGGGATGGTGACTGTGGCCAATTAGTGCTTGCAGGGCTCATGTTAGAGAATTCCCAGATGTCTGGCCTGGAAGTCTGGCACCTCATTCATCCTAGGCACAGGAATTCGAATATCCAGAAATGGACACACAATCTTAGGAGGTCCAGGAAAGGTGTGTGTTGTTTACTGTAGTATATCTTTGCTTCCTGTAAATACAGTCTCTATTTGCATTCTTGCTTCCTTTTCTGGATGAGTTCCAGAATTTGGCTGAATTTCCTCTCTTTGATGTGATAGCCATGCTACTGTCTAGAATATGCTTTGTGATAGAGAAGCTTCATAGGGGCAAATTTTACACCTAGAAGATAGGAAATGATAAGAACTGCTAGACGGAAAGCATGTTACATGTACTTGTTCAGAAATATTGACTAAAGAAACATGGTTATCTGGATAAGAAAATATTATGTATGTTTTGCATCATCAAAGAATTAGTTTCCAAATCAGATCTTATGCTTACCTGAAGACTACACAGATACATATTGAACCTTGTTTAGTTATTACGTTTTTCCAGATGTGAATTTTTTTAAGCTGTAAATATGTATGTGCTTGACCATATAAAAAATTAATTCAGTGATGTACTGCTATGCAAACACTGAGACAATATGCTTATATAACTTCCCTGCTTTGCTCATTACTTACTAGTACTTAAAAATAATAGATGAGAATACATAAGCCTCTAAGCTGTAAGTATATAAGTGAGCATTCTTAGTTTGTAACAAACATAATGAATGTAATTTTTTAACTCAACACTGGAATTCAGTAGTTCTGTTTCTCACTAGGATCTTCCTTTTACCCTCTCTTCCTCCCTCACTCTCTAACTCCCTTTTTTCTCCCTCTTTCTGATTTCCTTCTTTCCCAACGCCACCTTCTTCTTGTTGGTGACTTCTTGGGGGCAGGGTCCACTTTCCTCTAGAAACGACCTTTAAAATACAGGGGAAATCTTGACTTTCATATTATTGTATGTTATATTTCTACATTTTAAAACTAGCAATGTTTGACACCCCCAAAATGATCTTTATCTGGGCATGATCTGTGTGTCTGAACTTCCCCTGTGCTTGAATACCCAGGAAAATGCTGGAATGTTTTTGTTGTATTTGTTAGTGTCCTAATCATCTTTAGATACCATGACTCTAACCAGCTGAGTATTGAAACATTGAAGCACTTGGTGGAAGCTGAATTGATCTAGTCAAGTGTTACATGAGCAATTCTGATCTTCCTTTCTTTTGTACTAATTATATTTTGTATTTATATCTATTGATATTTTGGTTATCGTCTTTAGAGTCCTAGACAATTTTATAGGCTTAATAACCCAGGATCTCCTTGTTGGACTAGTAACAGATGCACAGTTATTTCAAATTTTTTGAATGTTAAGACAACATTCTAGGGACATGTTTATTGCTCTGTTAGAAGTAAATAGAATGCTGACAGTATGCACAAATATATTGAGGCTGCCAATAACTCCCACAGCCTGAAACTTTGTAAGTACCAGGGAAACTTTTTAGAAGGGGATTTCAAATATAAAATGCAATATAAATTTCTAAAGCATTATGAAATTTGCCACGCATGCAAAAATCCACTTTCACAATTTCTCACTCAACATTTATCCAAATTCCTACCAATTATTTAGTACCTGACAGATTTCAGATTGTAAATAATATGATACATTCATTTTACCTGTAAAAGAATTAGTGGGGAAGGGGTTCTTGAGCATTCATCCTGGTGTTTTCTCCATATTTTCATTTATGGCTTAGTCATAATTACTTGTGGATTAGTGTTATTATAAATATGGCAGGGTATTCAAGCATGGAGATGAATGATTCTATTTTGAATTAGCTTCATTCAATGAATTCACATCAGTGAAATGAATGGGAGTTCATTCTGAATAAGGCATTTAAATATAACCTGGGTGGAGTTATGAAAGCGAGCTCAGTACCCCTTTAACATCACATTATTAATTACACTCAATGAAGCCCAGTTTCTGTATTTATTTACTTATTCATTCAGTTTTATTTTGGAGACAGGATCTTACTTTGATTCTCTGGTTGACCTCAGATTTGCTATGTAGTAAATGAAAATCTGGAACTTTTGCTCTTCCTGCATTGCAAGAACACACCACCACACCCAGCAACAGCAACAGTCACTTTTATTAGAAAAGAATGCAATGTCATTAAATGGCCCCTTCCTTGATGACTGGCATGTCTCAGGGACCTAGTTTATCATGTGCCTGATGTCCTGATGGTGGAACATAAAATATAATTGTTGGTGTTGGAGGAATTTCAGCAGAGTATAATTTAATAACATGGCATCATAAAAGCTGCTTACTATACTAATCAATTAAATAGAAGAAATACTATATAAATATGATTTATTTTAGAGATTTTACAAATAACAAAGGATTCATTAAAATATAGAATGGATCTGTAGAATAACAAAGGCAGGCAATCGCTGTCTTAAACTTGGTAGTTATAAAATTCAATAAATATAATTTTGGATTTTAGAGTTTTATAAGTGGTACAAAATAGAGCTGATTATGAAATAGTAAGTATCTTCTAAAGCATAATATTTAGTAACATTTGCTAGATTAGGGACTACATTGGTTCCTTCTCACATGAAGACAAAGTAATGACTTACCAATACTCCAGTACATAAACATTTCCTAGAAGCCCATACTACTTAAAGTTGGACAGATGATAAAACTTGTCTATACTTTGCAACTTCCTACAAATAACAATCTGGAAATCCTTCTGTTACAGATATAGCTCTGTTGAGAAGGAAGATAGGAATAGGAATAGAAAGCCATCCACTTTGTAAAGGGAATAACAATTTACAGTATAGTTTGCATTGATAGAAGAAGAAAGGGTTGGAGAAGTCCATGTGTGGGGTTCACTTTATAAAAATATGTTTTAAATCGACAAAATTCTGTACATGATCAAAGTAACATGGAGATCTTTTGTGGTCTTGTTTTCTTATATACACTGAACCTGGATACAAGATTTTTACAGTTTAAATTCAGATATAAGAAAAACTATTGGAAACATATATTTTAGGAAACTGATCAGTGAAATGTTCCTAGATGTGTCTATTTAAAAAAATGAATAACTTAGAAAAGCTCCCCTTAAAAAGAAGCAGCAAAACAAGTTAAGAACAAGCTATCTATGATATTAGCTATAGAAAATACTAAAATGTGGATGAAAATGAACTTACACTTGAAAGAAAAGGGGATGAGGAGAAGGTGACATGGAATGAGAGTCAACTGGAAATGAAATACTAGAGTCTTGATTACATTAGCTAGATTACTGGAAAAAAGAAAATGCAACCTTTCTGTGCATCCACTATTATAAGAAAGAATCTGAAAAACTGAATGTGTGCCTCAGTTAGCCTTGATGAAGGCAAAGAGAAAGCTTGTTTAAGTCTCCAAGACTCAAGAGAAAAGTCATTGTAGTGATATTTCATTTTTATTTTAACAAATAAAGCTTGCCTGAATATCAGAGTGTGAAACAGCCTCACTGGTCAGCCTTACGACCAGGCCGTGGTGACACACACTATTAATCCCAGTAGCCACACTAGTTTGCTATAGAAACTCCGTGGTAGTGGTGCAGACATTTAATCCCAGCACTAGAGAGGAATATAAAATGGGAGGAGACTGCTCCCATACAGTCTCATTCTAAATTCCTGGAGGCAGGATGGCCATTACAGACTCAGGTAGAGGCAAGAACCAGTGACTGGCTGTTTTGCTTTTCTGACCTTCAGATTGAACCCCAATATCTGTCTCTTTGGTCTTATTAGTCATGCTACAAAATATCTTGTAAAAATGAAACATATTGCTGAAGCATTGATTTTTGTCCTCCATAAGACCCTCTGTTGATATTTGTGTGACTTAGATCATTTGATACGTTAAGGTGTCTTGCGTTTGATTCCTTGTCTTGTAGATGATGAAAATGAGTCTTAGAAAGAATTTAACACACCTGAGATTAAAAAGTCACCAGGTGGTATGAGATAAAATGAATACAAGTAAAAAAAAAACGTTTTAAGCTTGTAGCTAATTAACAGTAAAAATATTTGTACTCCAAAAGCCCTTTATTGCTCTATTAAGTCAAATCTTTAACTGGGCCCGATGATAAAGTCCCAAGTAAATGTATCCAAAAACCATTATAATGATACAGTATTTTTTCTAAAATGATCACATATTTAAAGTTGTAAGTCAAGATGTTTGTAATGTCACTTGAGAAACATGAAGACACAGGAGATCATGACATTTGAGATTCTCAACTTCAGTGGTAGAACCTAAACTGATAAAATTACAATAATCAAAGTCACTAAATGTCCAAGTTATTAAAAATTTACTTAAAATATATCTTAAATTTCAAGTTAGTTTTTATTGATGCTCTCATAAATTATTTTTGACTTTAAACTGATCATCTACCTACCCATATATCTTATGAGTATAAATGATTATATGTAGGAAATAAATTGGAAAGAATTACAAATTTTCTGTCTTAATCTGTCTTATCTTAAACAACTTGGAATATAAAAGTAGCTAAGCCCTAAGAACAATTAGGTAAAAATTAGGAAGGCCACCTTTATGTGAAAACTGCATTTGAGTGATTTCAATAAACTAGAAAAATTTGATTTGATCCAAATCCATGTAAAATTTCTCTGTGTGTTTTAAGGCTCTCAATTTATCTAGTAAAGCTTAATTAACAAAAGCTTTGATAGTTAAACTAATCATGGATGATAGATTTTTTTCCACTTCTGTCGTTTTAAGTATTATCATGGTTTAGTATTTGTATTTGTCTGAATATTTCATAAAATGTTGACTTGTCCTGAGTCTTATCAAATCAGTAGTTTAGTATAAAGTATTCCTTTTATTCTACCACAGTTTATATGAAGACTAAAGAAGACTTACTTGACCAAGCATTATTAATTGTAAATGTTTAGCTGAAGTTAGTTAAAAAAATAATGTCAGAAATAAATCAGCCTGCAGTCATATAACCTTTACACATATACATTGCAAGTTTACAATGGTTTCATTTAGCTGAATAGCCACCACATTTTTTTCTGAAAGAGATACTGAGGTGATGAGAAATTCAGGAAAAAACAGCTTTAGACTCTTCTTGACCAATGTCTAATCTACATTTCAAGTAATGAGTTAAAATTATTTAACACATTTGAAAAGAAATGCAATTCTTCCTCTTGTGTATTTTCAATATACTCTCAGATCCAATGAGTCTAATCAATCAAAAACCTAATAAAGAACCACTTGGTAGGCAATGGCATCTAATATTAATTCTGACAATAATTAGTTATGTGATCTTGAATAAATTATTTCCCCATATCGTGAGATTTTTCTACACATGGTAGAAAGACATGGTGTATTAATTTCATAAAGCCTCAAGAAAGCACTGCATAAGGTGCAGCATTACAATAGGAATATCTTGTCTCATGTGTAGAATTTGGAAGTCTAAAATCAGGTACTGAGCAGGGCAGATTCCCTTTGTGTGTTCATAGGATGCCTGCTCCCGCCTCGCTCCCAGTACATATAGAAGTTACAGACCCGTCACATCCCTTGGTTTGTGGGTTTATCTCTCTATTCTCTGTCCATTACTTCAGTTAGTGAACTTTTCTCTTGTATGAATGTGTTCTCATTTATGTGAAGATAAACCACTGCATTGGGTTCACCATAATTCAAGATGGCTTCATCGTCACTAATTTTAAATTCAAAGACCTTCTCTTCCATTTAGGTAATGTCCCAAGGGTATGAACAGACATAGATACTTTGTTGCAGGTCAGGGGAAATATTCAGTTTATTATACCCAGGATAATTTTTTAAAATTTATTTATTTTTAAAGAAAACAAACTATCTTTTTTTCTTTTTACATACCAATCCCTACCAATCCCAGTTCCCACTCCTTCCTCTCCTCCCCTTCCCTCCATTTGAATACCCCACCCCATCCACTATCCACTCCTCAGAGAGGCGTGCTATTCTTAGAGCCATTGTCTTATACCCAAGATGATTAAAGAGATCTCTCTCAGTGAAAACGTTTCAAATGTGTGGTATTGGAGCTTCACTTTAACTTTCACGCTTTTCTCTAGAAAGTGCTGGTTAAGGCTGCCTTATGATTTCAAATTGAGTCATTTGCAATTAACTTTGCTTATATTTTGAACTCTGAGGAGTAATAAGCCATTGTAAAATTATTTCATTTAGTTATTTTTGTTTCATCACAGACACGAGGTTGTAGTCTCACCAGATATGGGTGCTAACTTTGCTGACTTAATGTTGAGTGTGCTGTATCAGAGTAATTTCTTCTCTGCAGTCCTCTTGTGTACACGACATGTATACCTGTTGAGCTGGTGGATGTGATCCATGACATAATGTTTAAAATTGTTCTACTAGAGTAGCTCTGGAAAGGTATTTTAGACATTTTCCTGTTTTTAGACTTGGATTTACTGTGTTCTCCAAAACATTAGAGTTCCAAAACTCAATCATTTAAGGGAATACATAATAAGAATAAAAAGCCCTCCAATCTCCCTTGTTTTAAAGTATTCCACTCTATAATTTTTAGACAAATATGAATATTTTGTCAGTACAAACACCTGTGTAAATAAATATGCATATACTATGAATTAACATGTTAACTTTTCTGACATTTGTAAAGTCTTCTTAGTTAGAATTTAATTGTTTATCAGTGAGCACATTAGTGACCTATAATTATGTTTTAGAACTTTCTGAAAATATAATTGTCATATAGCAGGAAAACAGGGACACTTTAAGTGTTACAAGACAGATTTGTTAACATGACGCAAAGTTGTTATGTCTAATTATGCATAAATATGCACATTTAGTGTGTGCATGTACATATAATCTATATTATTTACATTAATTTTCCTTTTTATTGTGTTCTATTAACTTCCTTCTTCATCCAGTCAAATCGCTACTCATTCAGATCATGATATTAAGTAAGGGTCACATCTGTATCTTAAGTAACTTATAATATAATCAAAGGCACAGTACACAGAGTTACTGTAATGTTGCTAATCAAGAAGGAATCTTAGACTTTTGATATATATATATAGTTATGTGCTATACTTTTGTCATGTAGATAACATGATATTCTATTTTAAGGACACTTAAATTTTTAATTATTTCAGATTGTTACTGATATCAACTGGATATAGCTACTTCCTTTCATTCATATGCTGAAATACCAAATGAAGTGATAAGAGCAGCTGGGACCAATTAAAAGCATTAAGTCCTGACTACTCTCTCTGTTTGATTTAGTTAGTGACTTCCAATAGATGCTGGAGGGGATTATATTCTGTGTTTGAAAAAAGGAACAATCCCTTGCCAGAAATTAAAGTGACATGTTTCTGAAATTCTTTGACCCTAAACCATGACCAAGAGATGTATAAATTTCCCAGGTATTTTATTATAGCAATGAAAACAACTAAGCCATTTTCTATATCAATGTGAGCTACTAACAACATATTGATATTTTACACAGTAGTAATTAGGATCATCAACCTATTACAGATAATTAACATACAGAACTGTGTTTATAACTTCCCTTGTTTTCATTTTTGCTACAGATTCTATCTTTGCTTATTTTACACATATAAATAAATGAAGCAATTTGTTGGTTATAAATGATCTAAACACTTGTCTTTGCAGTTTTAATTAACTGAAAATCTAATTCTTTGAATCAAGTGCCTATATTTTCTTTTTGCAGTTAAGATATTAAAATATCCATGTCATGGATTCTGTAACTTTACAGATTGGTTTATGGATTAAAATGTTCATATATCTTTAATGGTTGTTGCTATTTTCTGTGACATTTGCTATCAAGAAATGACCCTTTCTGGGTCTGTGAATTGTAGCATAGTTATCCTTTATTTTATAACTTACATCACCTATGAATTAATACGTAGTATTATTGCCTTTATCAATCTGGGTTTCCTCACTCAGGATGATTTTTTTTTATTTCCATCTATTTTCCTTCAAATATCTTGATGTACTTGTTTTTAACAGCCAAATAATAATCTATTGTGTTAATGTACCACATCTTCTTTATCCATTCCTCAGTAGAGTGACATCTAGGTTGTTTCCAGGTTCTGGATATTACAAATAAAGCTACTCTGAACATGATGAAGGTAATGTCCAAGAGAGATGAGGTAACAAGTGGAGTTCATGGGGGAAATATACAGATCTCCATGGGAGGGGGAAATAAAAGAAATTTCATGAGTGGGCTGAGGGCAGGTGCTGAGGAGGACATGAGAAAATAGCATGGAAGGGGAGATTGCTGAAGGGGACTGCTGGGGGTAAGGCATTTCAGAGTAAGGAGGAAGCTTAGCATAGGAAAATCTCTCAGGAGTCTATGTGGAGGACCCCAGCTTAGACTCTAGCAATAGCTCCTACATAGCCTGAGCTGGCCATCTCCTGATACCTGATTAGTATCTAGCCCAATTTTCATCAGAGTTATTATCCAGCAATGGTGGAGAAGGATGGAGAGAACCACAGCCAAACATTAAACAGAGTTTGGGAATCCTGCAGAGGATGAGGGAGAGAAAGGAGTATAGAAAAAGGGGTCAAGAAGACTGCTAAAAACTCAGAGATTCAACTAACTTGGTTTTACAGGTCTCACAGAGACTGAACTGACAACCAGCAAAGCTGCTTGAGAATGACCTAAGATCTCTGCATATATGTTACAGTTGTGTAGCTTGTGGGAATCCTAACATAAGGAATGAGGGATATCTCTGTGTTGACAGAAGTTTCTGTCCCACCTGGGCCTACAGCTATTTAGTACCAAATAAACACAACAGAGGTCTCCATTAGTTAGAAACTGGTTGGCCCCATAGCTCAGGCTTATTAACTAATTCTTACATCTTATATTCCATGATTCTTGTCTATGTTAGCCACATGGTTTGGTACCTTTTTGACGAGGCAGTCACATCTTGCTTCCTCTGCCTCTGGGTCACAGCTGCAGACTGAGCTTTCCTCTCCCAGAATTCTCCTGTTCTTATTACCGTGCCTCTACTTCCTGCCTGATTGTCATGCCTGTACTTTTTGTTTGGCTACTGGCCAATCAGCATTTTATTAAAAATAATACAAGTGACAGGATAAAAGAACATTGTCCCACAGCATCTCTGACTTTTTACTGGCTTTTGGTACCCCACTTATCATACTGGGTCCATGGGGAGGTGCTCAGTTTTACTGCAACACAATACGCCAAGTTATGTTGATACGCACAAGAGGCCTGCTTTTTCCTGGATGGAGATGAATAGGAGGGAACTGGGAGGTGGGAGTGTGAGGGCTGAGAGAAAGGAACTGGGAAGGAAGGTTGGGGAAGAGCTATGGCTGATATGTCAACTAGATAGATGAATAAATGAAAAGAACAAAAAGAGAAGAAAATGACCCTTTGATACAGATTCAACAAACTCCATAGCTATTCAAAGCTTCAACCCAAAACAAAGGTTTTACTTCTCTCCTTTTAGTGAGTGGAAAAGTTATATATCTGATCCATCTTTCTGGAAGTACTAGGCCAACCTTACTTCAGTATTCTCTATTCATTATGCAACAGTATTTCTGGTGTTCCTTTATACTAGCACTTAGATCATTTCACTTCTCCCTAACCCACTGTGTCTGTCTTCATCCATGTCCCTTGCTATTTGTGGAGCTCTTGGTAGAGCCCCTCATCTCCTTCTTTCTTTTCATTCTGTTTTCCACTGCAGTCTATGTCCTGAACCATTAACCATTGCATTCCTTGTGTAAGAGCCTTCAACTATTTCTTTTTTCTGAAAGAAATAACAGATTCCTTAGTATTGTGTAAAGAATGCCAAAAATTACTCCCCACATTGATATATAATATCAAAACCTGCTAAAGATTTTGATTGATATTATATGCTACATGTTATTTTATGTTGATATCATATGCTGAAATGTTAATTTTATTATCTATACCTGTGTAAGGTTAGAGTGACATTTTTTACAAGGGAGAAATCAATGCAATTGTTGTAAAGATCGATCTGCTTTTCTGTGGGCAGGACTCATTTACCCCTCTATTAGCAGCCATAGTTTACCTTGAAGAGTTGGCTAAACAGACCAGCCAAACTAAAGATACTCAGCCAGCTTTGAAGAATTAAAAAGCCTGGAGGGCTCCTTAGGAACACATTGCACTGTTCTGAAAGGACTTGTGGTGCTCTTTTCTCCAAAGTTTCCCAGAATTGTACTTCAAAGACAATATGTACCATAACCTGTTCTGCAGTTAATGTTCAAGTACTTCCCAAATAATTCTTTCTCTGTTCTCAGCACTTATAAAGATTTTCTCATGTGTTTATGTGTGTGTGTTGTTTGAATGTCTTGATATTTTTTAAATGTAGCACTAAATAACTAATTATATCAACTATAACTAAAGTAAATAATTATATTTCTAGTTATATCACCAATAATAAGCATTTGGTAAGAAAGATGCATTAACATACTTGAAAGTGTAAAATAAAGCAGACTAACCATCTGGGTTTATAAAATTTGCTTCCCTTTATTCACAGGGCAGTGGAAAGTCTATGGTCATCATTTCATCTACTCAATTATGGTTACAAGCAGCTACTGCCTGTTACATTGTTTCAGTAGGTGGAATTGAAGGATAAAATATCAATTCCCTCCTTTTCAGTGTATATGGTAGATTTTAGAATGGGGTACAGCGTTGGTGCAGCCAAGTGGGATTATTCTGTGTGGCTGTGTGCAGAGGGCCCACAGGGAAACATGGCCATAAATGTGGCGATTTTAAAGTACAACAGAGCTTTTCCACGGAGGAAAGGGTAAGCCAAACATGGGCATGGCAGACTTCAGGGAAACAAGAGGCTGAGGTGAAGTTGCCTGAGTGTCCAATGGCAAAATTTGGAAGTAAATCTATAAGAAAAGCAAAGAATTTTGAGTAAATTTGGACTTCAGGATTTACTATATGGTCTTAGATAAGAGGCTGTTTGTCTAGCACACATGAAGCTTAGGTCCACTTTGTTTCACCCCAAGAACTAGGTGCAGTGGTACAGGCATGCAATCATCACTCTTAGGAGGTGAATGCATAGGAGTCCAAGGCCAGACAAAGACATATGAGACACTTCCAGGCCAAACAAAACAAAACAAAACAAGTACTAAAAGGGAAAGAAAGAAATTGAGTGGGAGAAACTTTAATGCATGCTGAATATGTTGTTTAGGCATCTTTTAATTTGAAATAATAAAATATGAGTACATGGTTGCCTCTGGAACACTTCTTTGTGTTCAATTATTGCTTTGAGACAAGAGTAGAGGCCAGGATGTCAACATCAAGGCTGGCATTTTTGGTTCATGCCAGCTTATTTCTGAATATTGTAACTTTCCTTGTATAAAGTGGTTTCAAAGGTAAATATCCTTGAATTTTTATTTAAGCTAACATTTTACAAAATAAGAAGTTTAAAAAAATCAGAAAGTCTTGAATTAAATAGAATTAACACACACTAGTGGAGGAAGAAAGCAGTCCTGACAGGATGCTTCCTGGCTATTCTTCAGCTACATTACAAGGTGAAATGGCACCGATAATGTATTCTAGTCTGACAAGAAAGCAGCAAGAAATTGAAATGATTAAAAACACTGATGAAATATAGATTCCCATATGCTTGCTTTAATTGTGAACTCTGACTTCACCATATAATGTAGTTTGAGAAAGGAGCTAGGAAAGTACATGGTCCTCAAAATTTGCTTAATATCTGCACACAAAGCATTTATAAAATATTGATAAATAAATGCGGGTTTATGGAAATGTCTAAAGTTATGCAACACTAGACACAAGCATTTTATACATTATTATATATATAATCGAGAGTATTTAAAAGTTTATTTTGAGATTGCTTGGTATTTTCACAAAATGACAAAGTGATAAACAGGCAAAAATAACAACAAAAGCACACATTAGAGAAGCATTCCCCAAAATATTTTCCCTGTCCAGATACGGGTGGTTTTTAAGTAGGTGGACATTACCTAGTGAATCAAGAGATTCATTGCATAGTGAATTACTAAAGGAGCAGCTATAAAGAGGAGTAATCTTATTGGATTTTTTTAATTTTTCTCTTCTGATTAAAATATAAGTAGCATATGTATTTGTGTTTGGTAGGAAAAACTTTTGTTAAATTTTGAATAGGTGTTTGAATCTTCCTATACATTAATGGAGTAATATAGTTGACTGAGAAATTTATAAAATAAAATCAAGATTTTTTCCGCTAGAAATGATTTTGCAAGTAAAAGAGTTCAAAAATATTAAATATTCAGCTTATATTGAGGCCTTCACGTGTGAGGTGCATCCTTATAATGACATACAGTAAGTAGTTGACTATAGGTATAACTAGTTACATGTGGATGTTTTGGTAATATGTGTCCTATATACATTCATATAATAAGAAATCATATATGTTTGCTAAATAAAGACAAGTTGGCAAATAAACATAAAATTTGAATAAATGTATCCATTAGCAAAGATAGCCTTATTTTATGCTAACATTTGTTAATGAAAGAAAGAATTGAGAAAATTCTGAAAAGCAAATCATTATCCAAATTCCATCGATAACACAAATTCTATACTAGGGAGGATTATATTGCATGTTACCTAAAGTTTTAAACATACACATGTGCATACACATACACTGTAAAACACACACATGTTCTATTTCTCTATTGTTTTTTCTTCACCATTTTTATTCTTACTGTTCTCAGTCAATTTAAAACTCATCTATTTTTCTGCAGAACTTACTACACTGACTTTTTTGCTTTCTTAGGTGTTAATAGTTTTTCACATCTATGCATTTGTGTGTTTTCCCATGTGTGTACTTGTGTATGTTGGGGAGTGCACATGTGTAGGGTGTGTAGAGACCTGAAGTTGATGTCCAGAGTCGAACCTTTTTCCCTTTTCTCCTCTACCTCATTATTTGTGAAGTAGAGCCTTAGTCAAGCCAAACTCCTTCTCTTTGGATTCTGAGGAATTTTTACCTTTAACAGTAGATTTTTCTCACCAGCCCTAAGGTAAAGTCTCAAACTAAAAGCTTTCCCCAGTAAGTTGCTCCACAGATCCTCCATGTTCAACTGAAGCTAAAATTACAGGCTAGCCATTACCCCTGTATGAACCTGGGATCTAGCGATCCATATTCTAGTCCTCTTCCTGGGTAGCTGAACCATTTCTCTAGCACAGTGTTCATGTCTGAGATTAGCTGATAAACAATCAATGCCTTGAGTGCCAAGGTTCTGAGTAGATAAGTACAGTATTACAAGTATGCTGAGATTACACATCACCTATATTCAATTCTTGTTCTTTAAATCGGAAGACCTGCTTGTTTACTCATATATGGACTGGAAAACATCTGTGACCCCAGAAATAGAAATGATAACTTAACTCCTGGAACTGCGACTATTTAGCTTTACTCAAGTGAACTAGAAATGAAATCAATACCCCATTTTTTCTGTCAATAATACTAACCTTCTACACAATATGCAGTTTTCAATAGTGCAACGAATTTACCACCAGAGGAAGAAGAAGGCAGAGATGATAGTTCAGTCCAGGATAAGCACCTTCATGTTTTCAAACACTGATGTTTGCTGTCCGTGTCAAGTGTAGACAATATTTACTAGTAAAATAACTGAAAAGAAAAAGACTATTAAAAACTGCCTAGTCTTTGCTATCTAAAGCTCAGGGATATTTTATCCTTTCAATTAATTTCAAGAATATCACTTGTGACTTAGCATAATTTGATTTATCTACCTTCCTGTATTTATTATTGACATTAAAAAAAACAGCCATTTAATTTTATTACTATTGACAAACACAAGCATTTAAACAAGAAGTTTGTTTGCAATTGTTAAGGAAATGCAGAATTTACTATTCCATCATCGTTACGGAGTGCTGTCATCCACTCCATCTCTGTTACAAAAATCCAGAAGGAGAACAATAATTCATGGCTAGGAACAACGTGGAGTACCTGTTCCCAAGCTGTTCCAATTTAAATATTTGTCATTTGAGTAAATGAGTTGATTAAGTAGCAAGATTTGTGATGTGCTCACTGTTGTGCTCCTCTGGGGAGCAAACCCTTTTATCCATGCAGTATTTAAGACAAAAAAGCAAAAGAGAAGAAGCTATTGTCTTTTGTAGGCCTGGAAAGGTAAATACATGTGATAAAGCAAATGATTTCAATTACGTGTTATGATTTAAGAAGAACTCATTTATCAGAGCTTTAACCTTAAGGAAAATGAATACAACTTGTTGTGCTGTCATCTGGTCAATGATTTCTTTGGTAGTTTCATACATGAATACAATGTACTACAATAATGTCTACTGCTTCTGTGTCTTCCAATCTCCTTCATAACTTCTTGAGTTAAATTATTGCTGCGGGATACCAATGGTTATAGGCACCATCTACTAGTGTTTGGAAAACATATGAGCTACACACACCATTGAAGAAAATCAACATCCCCTCCCAATGAGCCATCAACTACCAGTAACTACCCAGCAAGGTATTGCCTCCTGAGTCCCTTCCCTCTTCATGCAAGAGTGTTGAAGGTTTAACCTTGTGCATGACACTTGTCTGTTGCAACAGCTGCCATGAGCTCAGGAGTGCAGTGACCTGTGTCCTGAAGACATTGTTTGCAACAGTCCTCCTTTGACAGCCTGGCTCTATGATCTCCCAGACACCAAATTTTGCATGATTGCAGTACCAGGTGTGAGTTCCCTCCTGTAGAGCAGATCAATTAAAAATCGCTTAGTTACCCTCATACCATTCACACTGCTGTTGCACCAATGACTGTATCTTTGAAGCCATTGGTGTAGTTTTCAGGATTCATAGCTGAGTAAGACAGTTGATGTTTTTTTTCTCCCCCAGAAATGTACATGGCATCTTCTGGTGCTATGCAAGATAGCCTACAGGGAGGCACTTGATGTTTTTCATATCATAGAACCAAAATGTGTTATTCACATACACATACACACAGTATAGCTTTATATGATTTCTAGACATCCAAACTCAGGTCCACACCTTTATGAAACAAGTATTTTATCCACCGAGCCATTTCGCCAGCCAAAGATTTCTCAAGACAACCTGTAATCAAAGGTTTCCTTTTTGGTTCCTCGGCAGTACTATAGATTGAATGATGTCCATCATGCAGGCTAGGCAAGTGCTTGCCCCTTGAGATTCACCCCAACCTCCTATTAAATCTTTCTATCTTCACAAAAGTAAGTGGTGAACCATTATTTCTCCCCAAGGGTTTGAATTTCACCCATGTTAAGGAGCAAAATGGTTGTTCAGAATTTTCTAAATATTAGAGTTCACCTTTAGAATTTAGCTTTGACAATTAAGACCTTATATTTTCATATCTATTAATTTCCAAATAATATTGTTATAAAACATTCTATCAAGGCATTTTCATAGCTAGCATCCTGGCAAGTTTCATAGATCATTGTTCATTTATTAAAACATTAAATTTTATTTTACTTTTGAGCCTGATTAATTACAAATATTTTAAAATATATATTGAAGGAAATTATAAGCCAAAATGATTGCATATACATAACTAGGAAATAAATGAATGAAGGCTGTTAATTGATGGTGAATTCATGGTTGGCTAATATTTGAATCATATCATAATCCAAAAAATATACAGTCTCGTGGTGATACACAGATTTGATAAATTTTCTTAGTAAATTACAGAGTATTTGATTACTTTTCCAATGATAGAAGTTCACTTGAAGAAAAACCATACTACTCAGAGAGGAATAGATGGCTAAAACTTCTTTATAATCAAATGATTTAGATGGTACTGACACAAGTGACGAGGTGGCTCTGCTCTGCGGTTAGTGACACCATGATGCTCACCAGTTCTGAATGCTAACATAGTTTACAGTCACCAGGGCAGCTGTTCAGGAATACAGACTTTGGGGCTAACAACAGTGTAATACAGGTCAACACTACAGTCTCAGTGCCATGCCAAAACAATCTTGTCAATTTGGCATCTCAAACAGATATTTCCAACCAAAAACAGGCATTTAACAGCCTGCATTCCTGGACTTCTTTATCTCTCGGTCTTCTTAAGGGACTTTGCTATTTGTCTGAAAACCGTGGAAGCTACAGGAAAAGGGCAAATAGGGCAAGTGGCACAAAACATTCAACCAGAATATAACTGCCTTGCATTCATTTCTCTGCAGGATGGACTAGGACATATTCATGAAGTGCTTCTGAATTATAGTGAGAGAGGAAACTAAATACTCCAGTGTCTGGATGTGATGGAGACTAAGTGTGATCGTTTTAAGTATCAATTACATTTTGAACTTCAAAATATATTTTTAAAAACTGCATAAAAATATTACATAAGCTATGAGGCATGTAGGTAGATTTTTTGTTTCTGGTTTCAGAAGTGGTTATCTTGCGGGAATGGAAGATGAATAGACATATTGGGAGTAGTATAAACTATACATGACTACATTGCTCTGTCTTTGTAATTGACAACTAAATCTTCTTTTAAAAATCACTTTTTTAAAGCAATACCTTAATCGTCATATCTGAAAAAGAAAGACACTTTCTGAAGTTGTTATAAATAAGTCAAGATAAATTTGACAACTGGCTTGGTTGAAAATCAGAAGCCTAACTTTCATATTCTCAGGACTTTTATGCATATACAAACAAGATTCCTTTTATTCCTTATTCCCTTTTCAAACCAAAAATGACATTTTTTTTTCAGTTGGATCCTATTCCAAAGTATATTAAGTATACCAATGGATATCAATACATGCGGAAGACAGACTTTGACATATGGTCTTGCTATGTATCCTATAATAACATTAAACTTGAAATTGTCCTGCATAAGCTTCCTGAGTACTGTGTTAAAGGAATGTACAATCATAACCTGTTGCTGATATACACATATCTTTAGTCTCTATTATTGTCTTTTCCTGGAACATAAAAGTCACAGATACATAATTATATTCCAGACACTTATATAATTCTTTAAATTCTGCTTTAATATATCACTTTCTATGTCGCCATTGACTTGCTAGCAACAAATGACTGCATATTTTTGCATATCTGATTTTTATAATGATATCTTCCAAGAAACTAATATATAAATTTATAATTATAATAATAAAGCAAATGTTTGTCATGAATCACACATATCGTTGGAGTAGATTTAATTGATCTAAAGTTAATTTTCTTTTAACTACATTTTTGCAGTGGAGCTCAGGATGGTTCACTCATTTACAAAAGTTGCTGTGCATCTTGATTCATTTCAAGCTTTGTGATAAGAAGAGACTTTCTCTGACATCCAGCACGTTATGAAAAAATAGCAAAATGAAATGAATGCTATGTTTTTAGCTATGAAAATATATGCAAAATATTTCAATTCTATGATGAACAAATAATGAAACCAATTAAAATTGTTGGGAATCTCTATGGAAGCAATCTGTGATTAAACACAGAGATTTATCCTAGAGCAGTTAAGTAAATGTGGCCTCAGATATCTTTGCTCATTCCCAAGAGAAGGTATGCTGAAATGCTGGGTGAGTGTTAAGCTTCATTAGAGATTTATCTGTTTCAATTGATTCAGTATTATTATAAAACTCTGATGGAGAGACTGATATAAAGGACATATTAATCTTGTAAGTAAACTTTCCAGGAAGTAACTTTAATTTCAACGAGAGGAGAAAACATGACTCATCTGATTGTTCTGTGCAGATGAGAATGAAATAGTAAAAGTGAACAAAAATCCTGCAATTCATCATGTGCTCAAGGATATTTTCTCATATCAGGTGAATCACTAAAACATATTCATAGGTCTCTATATTAGGTACCAAAAAGATTTTCAGTATCAAATTTAAAATATTATTAATAAAGAATAATTCATTGTGTGGAAGAAAGCAAGTGTTGTTAATTCTTTTAATATTGAACAATCTGTTCCTTCCATAAAGGACATTGTATATACATTTTATATGTATAAAAGTGCATTCTGCTAATTTCACGCCATACTGCCACTTGTCTCACTCCTACCTCTAAATTCTGCCTTTCTTCCTAAAATTCATTTTTCCATATTCATGTCTGTTTATTTAGTTTCAAGACACACTACGTTTTTATGTGACAATGAATTGGGAGGCATCCACTGGAGTCTAGTGGACTCAGCATTGAGTACACAACTGAAAACAATGATCGTGACTCATCAAGAATTCATTAGAAGTCAATAGCTTCATAGGAAGCAGAAGGGCCCCATGAGCCTGTTTAGAATCCAGTCTTAGGCCCAGTTGAGGTGACTATGTGATCATCTTTGAGATGGATGCATCACGTCCTGGAAATAGCATTGGCAACCTTTCTCATTCTGTTCTGGTTCTTCCATTCTTTCCACTCCCTCTTTTTCTGATGTTTCCCCAAACCTTAGAGGGAGTGGTATAATTATTTATTTCTTTAGGGCTGGGACTGAAATATCGCTTATCCTTCATTTGCAGAGTCTGCATTTTTCACCTTTCATTGTTTGTGCTAGGTAGGAATAGGGCTTTGTTGGAGAACATTTTTGGTAGAATACTATGACCAAAAATGTAGCACTTTAGAGTTTATGCATCCTAAATATTGAATTACTGTTATTCATTCTGGCATGAATATCAATAATAAATGCATCAATATTTATTTATAAAGTATTTTTTCTTATGAATTTTGTTGTTTAAAACATAGTTTAAATTGTATAAGACACATAGGGACAGGAAACATTGAACTTACACTTTATAAGGCATTCTAATTATGATAAACATTATAATAATACACTCTACTGAAAAACTAACCAACTCTTCACAGTATATGGTTAGAAACAATATTTACTAAGAAAATATAGCTAAATCTTGTTATATTGAAGCTTTCCTTCTCTGAATGGGCATTTGAGATTTTTTAAGATAACTTCTTCTAACACTCTAAAAGTAATGTGCTAAAATATATAGCGAGTATTTAAGAATGGAATATATATTCCTTAATTTCGAGTTTATAAACATTAAAAAGATATGTGGGAAATGGAAATTGCCATTCATGTTTTTTCCCATGATGATCTCATAAGTATACATATTAAAGATTGTGACTGGATATTTATGGGCCACATGATGAAAATATTTGAGGGGAAAATTGTACATTGCTGTGTTTGCTTTCATAATGGAAATATGATTGTGGAATGGAAACTGGGAGGCTTCATGAAGATGTATGTTTTCCTTGCTAGAAACAGGAGTCTGTGAAGGGTGAGGTGAATTTTGCCAAACATTATACAGCTAGGCGGCACAATTTGGAACAACCTAATGGTTCAGAGGAGTCTTTGCAAGTTTGTGTCCTGATATTCTTTATTCTTCAATTTATCTCTCTCTTAGCTTATCATGGAATCACTAAGAAATAGGAAAAGAATCCCCTTAGCATTCATTTCAGATAGTACATCTTCAACCATACACAGAGATGTTCTACCATTTTTTATTTTATAAATGCAGTGAAGTATACACTATGATGACAAAGATATGATTTACTGTGGAAGAAATCAGACATATCTACCTATAAAGTGAATGTAACCATTCTTATGTAGGATAAAGCATAAATTATACATGGTGGTATCAGGATCTGGTTATTGAAAATAAAACGTGTAACAAACAATTCTTGGACAAAGAAATATTGACTGAAATGAAATGGGTTCTATCTCTAATATGCTCTCCGGTCTCTTCTGGGTATCTGTATTGTATGCAGCTAGATGTCTGTCCCTGGTTCACAGCAACATTTGCAACTGTTTTTGTTTGTTTGTTTGTTTGTTTTTCTTCTTAAGGAGGATATAAATGTTTGAAGTCTGCTTACTTATGTTCAGTCTAAATAGATGTTAATTTTACATATTCTCTGTTTTGGTATAAGAGTTTTGCATCTTGTATGTCTTCTATATTTGTATTATACATTTTATTGGGGCACTATTTGGAAATAAGTTTCAAATGGAAGGCTCAAAACCCAGAAAATATACTTATGAACATGGGTTTAGATTAAGCTTGAATGGGCTCCCTTTCAGATTAGAAGTAGCAATGCTATAATCCACCCTGTGGTTGCTGAGGAGAGACAAACATGGATCCCCTGGGAAAGGGAATTAGATAAAAACTCCTGAGAGAATTGGGAGTGTGAGGAGGCAAAAAAAGGAGCACAGAAAGGGAGGGGAGGAGATTGGAGGATGGAAGAGGAGAACATGAGGAAACAGGATGATTGAGATTGGAGAGAGATAGAGAGAGAGAGAGAACAAAGAAAAAATATCTTGATTGAGGGAGCCATTATGTGGGTAGAGAGAAACCAGCCACTATGGAAATTCTCAGGAATGAGAATGACCCCACCTAATACCCTAAGCAATAGTGGAGAGGTTCCCTGAAGTCAGATTGATGAATATCTTAAATATCACCATAGAACCTTTATCTAGGAACTGATGGAAGTAGATGCAGAGATCTACAGCTAAGCACTAGATGAAGCTTCCAGAGACCAGCCTAAGAGAGGGAGCAGTGAGAATATGAGCAAAGGGGTCATGACCATGATGGAGATATCCACAGAAACAGCTGATCTGAGCTAGTGGGAGCTCATCGACTCCAGACTGACAGCAAGGGAACCAGCATAGGATCAAACTAGGTCCACTGAATGTGGATGATAGTTGTGTAGCTTGGGCAGTCTGTGGGGCAGCTGGCAGTGGGACCAGGATTTTTAGAGGGATAGCTTGCTCAACTAGATATAGGGTGGGCCTTGGTCCTGCCTCAAGTGATGTGTCAGACTTTGTTGACTCCACTTGGGAAGGCTTACCCTCCCTTAGGAATGAATGGGGGTGGGGTGGGGGAAGGTGAGAGAAGTGGGAGGAGAGGAAGGAGTGGGAACTGGGATAGGTATGTAAAATGAGAAAAGATTGTCGTAAAAAGGTAAATTTTTTAAAAAAGCAAAAAGATGTTAAACGAAAAGGAGGGCAATGTTGTTAGAGACAGTGAGAAAATGGGGTATGAGCTTGAAAAATAGAAAAGTAGTAGTGACTAAGTCATTGAGCAGCTAATTATGTGACATAATTTATCCCATTTATGCCCTCTTCTAATAAATATCTGTGAAATAGAAAATAAATGAGTATATAATTTAAGAATTTAAACCTACTTTATTTATTCTGGTTGCTATTTTGTTGCATGCTTCATCCAACTTCATCTGTTATGTTAAATGTTGAAGGGAGCGGGGCCCTTTTTTCTGGCCTCCTGGCTAGCTTACACCCGAAATAATCACACAAAAACTGTATTAATTAAAACACTGCTTGGCTATTGGCTCTAGCCTCCTATTGGCTACCTCTCACATCTTGATCTAACCCATTTTTATTAATCTGTGTTCACCACCATGTCGTGGCTTACCAGGAAAGATTTAACATGCCTGACCTGGTGTCTCCATGTTGGCTCTCTGCTTTCTTCCTCCCAGAATTCAGTTCTGTTTTCTCTGCCTTCCTAAGTTCTGTCCTATCACCAGGCCCAAAGCAGTTTCTTTATTAACCAATGAAAGCAACACAAATACAGAAGGATCTCCTACACCAGTTAAATATATGATTTGAATGCTCACCAAATAGTGACAGAATATAGTACAGCAGAACATTAACTAAGTTGTATTTATGACATTCTAATTAGAGAATAGTGATGCAAAAGCTTAGAAATTAATGATGTGAATGATTCTTGAGACAAAGTATAAGGTATATAGTTTATATCCTAACCTGATTCATAAAAATGTCTCCATGTGTTGATGATCTACATTTCCTGTTAAATTTTTTAGATGAAAAAATATATTAAAAATGTCTGCACCATAATTGTGATCTGTTCAGTTTTGAGTAACATCTGTGTTAAACATAATGTTATTATTATTTCTAGTGAAAAAATGCATGAACTGGCAAAGCAAGTCTTAAAGTAATGCTCTGCTTGCTTCACTACTATGCATTAAAAAATGTTATCATGAACTGTGTCCCCAAAATCTTTATGGCTAGCTCTTTATGGTATCATCATGGAAGTTTAGGCTCTACGTCTGAAAGAGCAGTGATGCCCAAAGGAGTTTGTAGTCACAAGTATATGAAATAAAGGTGAAAATCTCTTCAGTTTAAAGGAAAAAATGGAGAAAATGACTCTTAAATATAGTTTGAGAATTTTATAATATATAAAGCAAACCATTTCTTATAATTCTATAAATTTCAAAACATAGTAAATATAGTTTAAATATAATCATGCATCTGTGAGATAATTTTAATAAAATTTGGTAGATGTTTTCTTAGACTTTATCTTGTTTTAGATAATGAACATCATTAAAGAAAAGAGTATATCCATATTCTAAATGACTAATATTAATAAACATAAATATTAATGAAATAAGGATTAAAAACTTATATGTAGTATATGAAGATTACCTGTATATGTTAAACTAATAAACAAATTATAAAAAATAATGGGTTCCAATTTCAATACATTATCTATTAAACTAAATCCTAGATTATGATAATTTAGGTTTCTCTTCGTATAAATGTTAGGTAACCCTGCATGATATGTTATCATCATCAAAATATATTATATACATACCCTTGGTTGTTATTTATTAGTTAAGTCTACCTTTGGTACTATCTGGTCTTTGTATTCTTGTTATTTTCTCAAGATAATTTTTACATGTTTGGGGCCATAACTGATAAGCATCTAAGGTTTTGTTGTGTCTTTGCTAATCTTCTGTTTTACCAATCATAATCAATCACGATCATTAAAAAAAACAGCCCACCATGGTTTTCATGAGAAAAAATCCAACACTTTCTTCAAGTATTTTCTTATGTCTTTCATTATAGCAACAAAGAGAAAATTGATGCAGATTTGATCTTAGACTTCTTAACCAGAAATTAGAAAAGTAAAATTCCTGCATATGCCTGATATCTGTGATATTCTGATATGGTGGCCTTAACAGAGTGAGAAATTCCTTTTAATATATTAGTTCATCACATCATGTTGCAGCTCTCATAGAAAAAAA